>JAUZNK010058945.1:0-31701 GCA_035046665.1 Euphysa ruthae
CACCCATTGCAACGCCATCGGTCTGAGAAAGAAATTTGTTGTCGAATTTAAACCATGTTTTTGTTAGAAGGAATTTGGTTTCGGTATGTTGATAATGAATTGAAGTTTTGATATTGATTAGTATGTGTAGGTTTGCGGTAAACGTTAACAGATAATGATTTGTTGGGATGGCACGTAAAAGAGATTAAGAGCTCTATAGTTTCTAGATCACAAGCATGCAATTGGAAATTTGAATTTCAGGGTGTTGCAAAAGAATGCACTTGCTAATGCTTAATTTAGATTTCTAAAGAATGACTAAAACATTAAAATAAGGTTAACCTGTTATTCTAGCATTTTTAGTCTTTTCAAGTAGGGAAACTATAATATAGGTGTAAAATAGCTTGTTTTTTGCTGCATTATCTATCGTATTTATTTCTAAAGGTACCTTTTTAGACTATACTGAAAACAATCGGCTATGAAGGTTTTAAATTTTGATAACACATAAAATCCTAATTAATAATGTAGGTGTTTTGATTCCAAACCAAGAAGGCTGTTTTGAACGTCATAATGAAATCTTTTCATGTTTTGCATTGTTGCTACTAGGCATATGTCCCTTTTTGTAAAAATTTTATTTTTTAAACCTAACTTTTACAAAATTTAGAGACCAAATTCTTAAATCCTAATTATTATCTTATTACCTTTTCCTATTTGGAAATCTAATAATGGTAGAATTTGCCATTTACATAAAAACAGCAAGTCACGCTTATTTTTCTAAATTAGGTCATTTTGATTATGCAATCACTTTAGATGCTATAAACTATGTGACCACAATTACGATATAAGCAGCTTAAAAAAAGGTAAGCTGTTTAGCATGTTGGTTATGTGGTTCACTTGATGACTGCATTTATGAAAGTGACGTATCCAGTAGGATTTTGATACTGCAGGTGCGGTATCAGCACCCAAAATCTGGTGCCCAAAAAAAAAGTTGTTTGAAAATTTAAAAAATGCGCTATGAAGGATCACAATAACATTAACAGATCACACGATAACATGGCTAACAGGGCTGCAAATAAGTGTTGGTCAATGGTTAACGTCCGATAGAATTAGTGATATGTCCGTTTCAATTTGTGTTCTCTCGGCATCGTGTCCAGGAGAAATGAAGACTAGAGAATTTAAAAAAATAATAATAACCTTGCAAAAACAACACTTGCATTTTTAAAAATAAAGAAATTACCATAAAATGAATAAACAATTTATTTTGTCTACAATTCACATTGCTTCTTAGCAACTATGAAGTTGACTTCAATTTAACCTAATTCATTAATTATCCATGAGCTACTAGTTCTGTCAAAACCTCAAAAATATAATGACTCTGTTATTTATTTTTTATTTACAAGCATGGCGTTTAAACTGTAATTTATTAAAAAAAAAATTTAACTATGTTATAACAATCTTATTTAGAAAGATATATTTGAAATTAACATAAACTTCCACACCATAGTGTTTTTTTTCTTTCTATTTATAAGGCTTTTATGTATTTTTAAAATTTTATAGTTCAGTTGGTATTTTAAGTAGGTTTTAAACATCCGGACTGTATAAACACATCTGTTGTCAAATTCATCATCTATTATTTATTATTACAGTAGTTTTTATTAAAACCCATGCAAAATAAACATCCAGCTAAAAACTGATTTAACAAACAATCACAATAAAATCAAAATACACAAAAAACATACAATAATCAAAAAAGTAATTCAGATTCAAATTGAGATGTAGATGGTCTAATCTTATAATTAAAATCAAAACAGAAATAAAAAGCATGTGGTGGATTTACAAGAAATTTTTCTTTTCAATGAAACTCCAACACAAAAACTATATTATGCAAATTAAGCAAAATCAGTAAAAATAGTATCCCAAAACTACTAGAATATGAAATATTAAATATGAAAACAATTAATGAAGAGCCTATATGTTGTAAGCAATACTTCTAAGGTACTGGATATTTTCTCTATTTGAAAAGTCGCTCACAATGTTTAAGATCCTCTCGTCATTATTCAAATAACGTCTCTTTTGAACAGGTGGTGGATGCCCTGCTTTTGCCTTTATAATGGCCAACCGATCAAGTGATTAAGAATTTTTTAACAGTACCAGAAATTTCCAAAATTTCGGATGATAGCTGGCACATATACCTTGAAACTTAATGTGCCAATCTTCAATGTTACTGTTAGTTCTTGGCATTTTTTCAGCAGTTTGGTGGAACATGTTCCACATTTCATTTTCACATTTTCTGGTACTGCTCAAGGGCCATTTAGACAAAACCTGCCAATGAAAGTGTCCCCAAAATAGTTGATAACTGCGTCAGCATCTTCACCATAAATTTGTCGAATATTGTCTGCCAGTTTCTTGAAAATGTCGCGAACTTGTTGTGGGGGTATGAAAGCCAAAGCTAGAATCATTTTTAAGTGGAGGACAAACTCTTTGTCTTCCATATATTGCCCTTGTAGACCAACGACTTGTATTTTTTTCAAAACAATTTTTGGTCAGATGAAAAAAGCATCTACTTATATCAGTGTTTGGAAATAAATGACGAGTTGAATTTATTGCAGCTTTGTCTTTGTCAATTTTGAGTTTGTGGGATTTCGACAGGAATTTGCTCCTCTAGCTATTGGATTAGGTGAATGATTCATAGCCTTTCTTTGATTTCGAATATTTCTTTTCGTGTGGTCCACTGTAGGTAAGTTTTTGGCTATTTCTTTCAACTGGATTTTACCTGCGAAATTAATACAAACGTATTAAATGTTTTCTTAAATATGAAAACAATGGGATCATTCCGCTTGTTCGACAACCCACTTGTTCGACAACCCACTTGTTCGACAGCCCAGTTATTTTTCACCCGTTGTTTTATGTTTGAAATGCTTTAACACATGGAATTTCTCCATGGCTCATCATAAGAAATATCATTTTAAAATTTTAAATATTTTACTTTCTCTCTTAAAATATTTTACTTTTTTTTTTTTTTAATCCTTATGAAAATTGTACAAAATAAATGTAGTTCGTAGACCTTATAGATATAAACTTGAATTTCGTAAAAAAAAATAAATTTTTGTGAAAAATGAAAATTAATTGACATCTCAATTCCTTTTAATAATTAGCTATAATCCGAGGATAGAGGGTGGAAGAGGGGAAGGGTCTTGAGATAACTTCAAGTGACATACCTTTGGGGGTTCACGCCTCGTCTTAGCAAGGTCAAGGGACCGGCAAAAAATGTTAAGACTTTCTTTCACTAAACAATGATTTTCCTTGAAGTGTTTGCTGTGCTGATTTTAATGAAAAATTATGACGATGGTGATGATGAAAATGTATATTTTCTATTTTAGGCAATAGCAGTTTCATTTTACTAATGCTATAACTAGTTAATTATTATTATTGTATTTTTTTTTCTTTAGGATGATAATGAGGTTGTTCGAATTGTTGGTGATTGTTCAACGAAGAAAAAATATTCTCATGTAGACTTGCTAGTTATGATAGACGGAGTTGATTATGAAAGAGGTGCCAGTGTGTCTGGTAACAGAGGTTACTTTTTAAAGGTATCTCTACATAACCAAATTAAAAAAAAACAAAGTTATCTTTTGAGAAAACTTCAAATTCATTGAGTTAAAGCCAAAAATTATGTTAGAGTTTAGTAGAGTTCGCATAAATTATCATGGAATCTCGTAGAATTTTCATAAATTATCATATAATCTATTAGAGTATTAGAGTTTGCATGAGATTATCATAGAATCTAGTAGAGTTTGCATAAATTATCATACAATCTAGTACAGTTCCCATAAATTGTCATGGAATCCAGTAGAGTTTGCATAAATTATCATAGAATCTAGTAGAGTTTGCATGGAAATTGTCATAGAGTCTCGTAGAGTTCGCATGAAATTATCATAGAATCTATTAGAGTTCGCATGAAATAAAGGTAAACTTTTGCCTCAGGTATAGGATTGCTCAATTTGCATAAAAAAAAATAAGACGTAGTTATCAAAAAATACATATTTTTATTAAAAACTATTAGATTAGTGAGAATTGTTTAAGGGTTAATATGTTAGTGTTTTAATATTGGTTGAACCCTGCTAAACATTTGGAACATTTTTTGAAAATTGCGCTATAATCTATCATTTACTTTACTTATTATTATTATTATTTACTGTCATTATATAAAGTCATTGTATATAGTTGTGTTTGGTGAAATATATAAAAATATAAGTATGGTCTGTTTAAAGGTCACATGGGATGTAGTTTGACGTGCTAATAAATATATATATAATTTTAACTTCGATGAGACACTTTTGCTAATTTTACAAAAATTGGGATCACAAAAATTTATACCCATGTTAACTTTCAAATTACCCCCCCTATTTGCAAAAGTTTAAACTATTTAAGGCAATGCTTCCTACATTTGCTATCCTAATGGTTTTTTCTATTAAGCTTTACACCAAAGATATTATCACTATAAACATATAAATACCGGATCATAAAGATGATGTCTGGTCTTGTACCCCTTCTTCGCGTATGGGATTGCATGCGGTGCTGCCTGCATTACCATATCTGCTCAAGGCGTTGAATACTAGTCTTCCTGCTGTCTTTGTTTGTCTGATGAATACAGTAAAGTATTTAACATTTCAGTTACATAATGATTGTTTGTTGTCTCTGCTGAGGGCACTGAGATAGTAGTTTTCTAATTGCTACATTACTGACTGGTAGAAAGGAGGCCCAACTCTGATAGCAACTTAGAGAGGCTGCTCCATCAACAGTCGTTAAATGGCGTTGCAGCTGCAGTACCAATTTATGCTTGGAGGTTGATCCTGCATGTGTAATAGCTCGCTTCTCTGAGGCTGTCAACACTGCTAAAGCAAAACATTCATACTTACAGGCAGAGTAATAAACTGAACTGACTTTCTATACAAGTTATTCAAACAAGTCAGTAGGACCTATTTTAAACCCAATGTTGTATTATGACAATCATTTGTAAACCTAAATCAGGCTTTTGCACATCACCCAAACTTGTAGCTCTTTCATTCACCAACATTTGTGGTCTTCGCAGTAATTTTTCTCATGTGGAATCTTTTCTCTGTTGTTTACTTGATATCTTGGCAATTTATTAAATAAACCTTGATCTTTCCATAAATTTGTCATACTTTGTTGTACCTGGTTACTTTCCTTCAAATCGCAAGGACTCATCTTTTCACATGCATAGCCTTGGCTTCTTTGATAAACTCTTGAAAAAACCTCTTGAAAACCCTGATTAATCGTAAGTTTGTTTACGTCTATCTCTTCTACAGGCAACCAATTATCTTTTTTTCTTATAATGTTCTCATTCTACACAGTCCTGCATTGTAATCAACTCCAAAGGCTCTCATAATTCACCGGCTAATATCTTTGCTTTTGAGGACTTCAATGTCCGAGAAACTGACTGGCTAACTCTCCTAGAACTATTTCTCCTAACACTTGCAACTTTACCATATCTCATTTATCAGAGCCCACAATTACTATAAAAGAGTCATTGAGGAGGCTAAACTCTCTTACCTAAATCAGGTCCATGAATGTCTGATCATTCAATTAATCGGATCTCGAAATTTTTGGTGCATATATTTGAGTTTTTGATTCTTATACTTTTCAATAAACCTGAAGTCTCTGCTAGAAATAAGGCAGAACTGTTTGCGAAGTTTTTCAGCAGTAACTCCACTAATGGTGATTCTGGACACATATTGCTTGAATTTTCGCCTAATACTAAAATTAACTTAACTCATCTCAACATAATAACTAAAGTGCTTGCTAATGTTATCACTATTTTTGATCCTTCTAAGGCTACGGGATATTGTGTCATTGAATCCTTTTTTCTTTCTTGTTGGAAGTTGGGAGTTGGTATTTGTTGTCCCAGTATTAGAAAATTCTGGAGACCAATCTGATTTTTTTTTTATAAATCGTATTTGGAAACCTTTCCTTTCATCTGTGCTTAGGATGAAAACTGGTGGTAAACTCGCTGTATCTATGCAGGTTCGATTGTTAGACCTAAGGTTTACAAATAATTTGTTGGGATTTTTGCATTGCAAAATCTGTTGCAATGAATGTTGGATCTATTACGGGTGCAGTAGTTTTTTTTGCCCGAGTGTATACTTTATGTCTATAAGGCTACCATTTTACCATGTATTGCTGCCATTTTTGGGTAGGAGACTTCTATATGTCTTCTTCTTCTTGACCGAATTCAGAAACATATGCTCTACCTTCAATCACTTTCCTACTGTTCTAATGATTTGAAAGAATTAGCACCTTCACTTAACCCTATAGGCCCTGAGATTTGGTCCACAATGACCAAATCCAACAGTATTTTTGGTGAATTTTTGTTAGTTTTTGAATTTTTTTTTAACCCTCGTATGAGGACATCAGGTACTTGAGGTTGGAAGATATTTATTTTGTTGTTATCGTATTAAAGTGGAACTAAATCCATTATCACAGTTTATTGAAATAAATTCTAATTCAGGTTGTTCCAGAAGAAGTAGAATTTTTTTTTTTTTTAGTTTGATACCTAGAAGACTAAACGCGCGAGAAAAAAATTCTTTAAATACCTGGTGTTCTTGAACGAGTAAGAAATAGGAATCAGTAAGAATATGAATTTTAACAAAAGTGTTTGCAATACATTCTGTATATAATATTGAAAATATATACTTTGAGAGCGTCTTACAAAAAGAATTAGAACATTTTAAAAATTACGATTTTTATGAATGAAAGTATGTGGAGAATATCAAAATCAGCTAGTCGATATGACCAATTTGGCATTCATCTTGAAAAAGTAATTCAGAAGCCACTTGAGGCATTAAAAGTTATTTGAGGTCAAAAGGAGGACTTGTTCGAAGTTTAGAGCCATTTAAGCGATGTTCTCTTTTGAGGACAACAAGCACTAAAAGTTTAAATGGTTTTTATTTGCCAAAGTTTATTAAAATAATTTTGCAATATTTTGGTCTCTCAAAGGAATTTGTTTATGAAAGCTAGTGTAAATAAACTAAGTAACTCACACAGACCTTGTTTTCATTTTGCTTACAGTCATCTCAACATGCTAAGCAATTAAAGATTAGTTACTATTTTCTCATTTTCAGATTTTTTGTTTAAGAAAAATTCGCATTTGTAAATATCGTGGAGCTTTTTTTTGCTTCAATTATTAGTACTTTTTGAAATCTCCGACATTTAGATATATCTTCTTTTAGGGTCCAGGAGTCTTGCTACAACAAGCCCTTGTCAATCTTGCTGTACAGAAGTTGGTTGCCAATGGTTACACACCACTCTATACGCCATTTTTCATGCGTAAAGAAGTGATGCAAGAAGTTGCTCAGTTAAGTCAATTTGATGAAGAACTTTACAAGGTATAATGGTTTTTTTTTTTCAGACAAAAATTTTAAGAAAAATTTTAGAACAGGCCTTTAGATAATTATGCCAGTTTTTAATAATAAATCTCAAAATCATTCTCCAAAAAGTGAAAACCTTGCTTTTTATATCAAATTATCTTATTGTAATTTTAACCGTTCCTTTATCAGTTTTGCAAAAATCAAATGGTATTTTTATGGTTCAATTAAATAATGCCGTAAATATATTCATGTTATTAAAATTTTGTTTACTATAGGCTTAGTTATACAAGAAAAAACTTTAAACTAATTTATTTTAATTCAATTTGGTCATTTCTCATATTTTATCAAAAAATTGTTTCTTGTTTGAAATTGTTTTGCTGAAATTTTTTCAAGCATTTTTCTGGCTAGGATTTGAACTTAAATCTCTAGATTGACTATAGAAATTCAGGTTTTATAAGATGATCATCATGGCCACGTCAGTTCTGAAAGAATAGGGTTTGTTGTATTTCAATAGATTTTTAGCCTGTAATTATATGCCATATTTTCAATCTTTTTCCCTCATAATAAAATTGTAGTAGATACAAACTTCCTTCTGCAGAATTTTTCTTGGAATTGGACAATAAGTTAATAGATTTATTTATTAATAAATCTTTTTACAGATTTAAAAACTTAAATTTTCTATTAAGATAATTTTTTTTAGGTGGTTGGGAAGGGAAGTGAACGTGAAGATGACACCACTGTGGAAGAAAAGTACCTCATTGCCACAAGTGAACAGCCGATTGCAGCATTCCATCGTGGGGAATGGATGGGAACAGGTGATCTCCCTAAATGTTATGCTGGGATATCTACATGTTTTCGTCAAGAAGTTGGTTCGCATGGAAGGGATACAGGGGGTATATTCCGTGTCCATCAGTTTGAAAAGGTTGGTTGTCAAATAAATGATATTTTACTTTTTTGATGGCATTATTTATTTTTCGTCATCATTGTTTGCTCTGAATGTGTGAATATGATTGTTTCATAAGAATGAAATTTAAGCGATATAATTATTAAGAAGAACAAAAGCCGTTTGTTAGAACACTTTCATTAGCAATAAAAACTTGATTACCTGAGCACCACCAAACATGACATAATGCAGCTTTAAACAAGATAACTTTTAAATCTCTATAATAAAACTTTTTTACTTCATTTTCATGAATTGGTTTTCTCATAAAGCTAGGCTTTTTGTCACCACATGGCATTTGTTTGATTTTTACCAAGAAAATAGGTTCAATTTTTCATCAAATTTTAAGATACTGTATTTTGAAAATTTGTGAATGACATCAAAATTTTTCTTTTCATTCTCGGATTTAATTAATTTTTTTTTCTACTTTTAAAATTTTCCATCATTCAATTACATATGAAATAATAAATATCATACTGTTCTTTTGGACTTTGCATGCATGGGTTTATTAATCTTTATGTGAAAGTGATATATATTTTTGTTATTCTTTGAGCTAAAAAATATTAAATCAGAATTTTTTCATATTTTCTTTAGGTTGAGCAATTTGTTATATGTTCACCGCATGAGGGAGAATCATGGAAACATCTTGACAATATGGTAGCTAACGCTGAAGGATTCTACCAAGCTCTAAACATCCCTTATAGAATTGTTGGCATCGTATCAGGTATTTTTTATTGAATGTATTTTGCCAAAAATGTTAATTAAAGCACTGTTGAAATTCGTGAAGAACAAATGTAAAATACAATTTCAATTATTAAAACAAAAAATTAAATGATTTTAAATTAGCCACAATAATACTGATGCGGCAAAGGAAAACAAAAGAAACAGAGATTAATTTTGACAGGTGGTGGATGAAAGAACAAAGTAAATTCGTTTTAATGAAATTTTAATTTAAAATTATATATTAAGATTCACCGTAAATAACATATTGAAACCAGTTTTATATAATGTGAACACATGTTTGATGGTCATATGGTGAGAATCTTTGCTTAGTTTTCGCTTTTGATTCCTACCAGTTTATAGTTTTCTGTGGGTAGTGGTGATCAATGGTAAGAAAATCCCAAACCTTTATCATCCTTAATGTAACGATTTCTATAAAAAGTGTTAAATGACAGTACATTGTTACGACAAGATTTCCTTTTATACAGGTGCACTGAATAATGCAGCGGCTAAAAAATTAGATCTCGAAGCATGGTTTCCTGGAAGTGGAGCGTTTAGAGAACTTTGCTCGTGTTCAAATTGTCTGGATTATCAAGCCAGAAGACTTCTTGTTAGGTATGGTCAGACGAAAAAAATGAATGATAAAGTAAGTATTTATTATCATTGTTTATATATATATATAGTTTGAAGTAGTAAATTTTGATGAAAGAATGAATCATGTTACCCAGGACGAGCAAATGGGCTTGAATGTGCATTATTGGAACAAAATAATTGGCCAAATAAATACCAGATATTTTGATTCTCAGTTGGATTATTCAAAAGCATGGATTTAATCAAAAGAAGCAGATGAAGCAAAAAAAGAATATGAAATTTTTCTCGAATTTGTTATTCGTGAAAACAAGGATAAATGTTAAAACCGATCGTGCTGACACCTTTTTATCTTTGTATCTACAAGGTGATGTGAATTACACATCATTTTGGCATGTTTGTAAGTTCGTTTTCGCCTTATCACATCGACAGAGTGCGGTTTTTGAGGTTTCTGCATAACCGAAGAGCTGTTAGTTAAGAATATTGAGAAAGGTTTGTTGATCAGCCAGAGAATTGTGTGTGGTCATGTAGGTTTTAACAACCTAAAACTAAGGGATTTTGTAATTGCAAACGATTTACTTGAAAGTTGGAGGCTGGCGCATTCCCGATATGTTACAAAACTTGAAGCTAACAAACAAGAAACAGTGGATGAGGAAAAAAGCAACAAAAGTTGAGTCTTTAAATATTGATAAGCACAGCATAGCTTCACCATAGCTTCATCATAGCTTCAGCATAGCTTCAGAAGAAAAAAGTGATATTTCTCTTTTGACAAAACAAATTCCTTTCGTTTGACAGTTTGTGAGAAAAAAGAACTTGTGACTAGCATAGACAAAGATTTATTCAAGTTAGACTTTATTTTATAAAACTACTTTTAGAGTTATATTTTTTGTTCATGTTATGGATTTGTTCGAAACACATTGTGTAATGATTTCATTCATTGTTTTGGCTGTACACAGTGGGTGTGAGAGTAGTTGATGTTCAACAAAAAAGTTTTTTTTTCTGTGTTTTCTATAATGATAGATTGCATTCTAAATAAGAAATGTCAAAAATTTAGGAAGTTGGCTTATTTTATTGATTTGGAAGGACTTTTTGAAACCATGTTTCTTTTAGCGTAAAAACGAAATTATTAATTGCTTTTCGCCTTTTAAAACATTTCGTCTAAATTTAAAATTTCTTGTTTTATATTTAAATGACTTTTGCAGGTATGTTTTCGAAGTACAAGGCATTTTTCTACGTACTTAGTTTGGTGGGAAAAACTCCTGGAAAAAGTACAAATATATAAATAGTTAGACTTATCTAAACCTCAATCAAAAATTAATAACACCTGCATGTCAATTGAATATTACTGGAAATAAATTACAATTTTTTTATGAAACCTTGGTATGTGATCGATTGCAGTGATATGTTTTAATAGAAAAAAAAGTGAATTAGACGTCATATGAATGTATAATATTCTGTTTAGGCTGAATACTGTCATATGTTGAACGCAACAATGTGTGCGAGCACGCGTGTCATCTGTTGTATTCTCGAAAATAACCAAACAGAAGAAGGAATCGTAGTTCCTGAGCTCCTTCGACCGTTCATGGGATGATTAGAACTCATAAAATACGTTAAAACAGCTCCCATAGAAGAACAAAAAGAATCTAAGGGGAAGGGGAAGAAGAAGAATAAAAATCCTGTGGAGGATAAAATGAAAAATCTCGATGTGAAAGAATAGAAAAATTAAATCATAGAACTTTATTACAATTTACTTTTATTCGAAATTAAATAATATTTCTTAGAGCTATTGAATATGGTTATCGTCCGATATTGAATAAGGTTATCGTCCGATATAGAAATAGTAAAAAAGTATAGTTAGTGCCTGGAATTTTATTTCTTGTTAATATTTCAAAAATATCTAAGAAATGTTTGGGCAGCCATGATAGAATTGTATCAGGCTTTTTTATGCTACTGTGGTTTAATAAAAAAAACGTTGTTTCTATTTAGAAATAAGTTGGATGCTTTCATGTACTTTTTTGTTGGCGCTTCCAAATGTAAAATTATGCCGTTTAAATAAAATCTAACTGTTAAAAATTATTTTAAAAAATCAGTAAACTGAAACTTTTATTAAATAAAATGACCAGGTGTGATATATTTGCATGTCTCCCTGAGACAATTTCTTCCGATTTTGGGTATGCAGTGGAGCCTAAATCAACGAAAAATTCTTTAATATTTGCATTCTAATACAAATTGCATTAGAATGACCTCAGTTCATTCTTGCCTTATATTGCTGTGTTAAATTTTATTTTTTCATCAATATTTTCGATTAATGTATTAATACAAGTGTGGAGGAGAAAATAATTTTTGTAACCTTGGAGAAGATCATTATGACGTCTGATTTGTAACAATTCTATCCGTTATGAATTATTAAAATTTATATTATACAAGAGGGATATTTTGTTTTGGTGGACGAAATATATATATATTTTTTTTGAATATTTTTAATAGTAGAGATTTTGAAATACATTAGCACATACAGAAAGTAATTATTTGATATGGCGTATCCGCCACAAGACATGGCGTACCCTCCACAATATCCAACTGGACAACCGCCACCCAACGTTGCTTACACGCAGCCTCCTGGTTATGGTCCTCCTATGTACCCACAGCCAAATATCGCTCAACATCCATCACCTCAACCAGGTTATGCACAGCAACCATATCCACAACAATCATATCCACAACAACCCTATCCACATCAACAACCTCAAACAATAATCATTCAACAACCTGCAACACAGGTAGTCGAAACTCGTGGTAAGAAAAATAAATCTTCTGATAAAAGTGGATGTCTTGCAGGGCTTTGTGCTGGGCTGGCATGCTGTTGTGTGTTAGATATGTGTACAGACATGGACTGCGATGACTTTGGAGATTGTGATTTTGACTAGCTTAATTTTTCGTTTTCACAAGGAATTATTAAGTTCAAAAATGTGTATAGAACTTGACGTATTTTTAAAATTATTTTTTTAATTAAAGACAAAACCTCTTCCTCTGAAACTAAAACATGCATATTTTTTTATGTTTTTTTTTTGAAGAAAAAAAGTCAGGAGCACGCTTTTCTAAAAACGTTTCTTGTCTCTGATATTTAACTACAAAATTTTCTTAACATGTTTCCTAAATATATTTTTTTTTGAGATTCCTGAAAAATGATATTTCTGGGGCTGGAATTAAAGTATGAAATTTTTATTGATTTTTTGTTTTAGTGCTTGGTTCTCTATAAGCAACCTTTTTATCAATAAAAAATTTATGTATTTTTTTGGGGTTTAAAATGAATTTTAACCTTACGCACAGAATTTTGTATGTAATATGTTCTGTGAGCCAGGTAAAACAAGAGTTATTTTTTTAAGCTGTTATTTCATAAGTGTGACTCGTAATATTGTAAATTACATAATTAGATATATACAGTTCATGATGATAATGACACAAATTTGATTATGGCTGCTACGACTAAAAAATATCTGTTAATTTTTTTTTTTTCTGATTTCTTCTTTATCTCGCAATTTGACTTACTGAACTGATGATGTCAGTAGGCATATTTTCACGATGTTGCTTTGCGACATGTTCATTAGATTTGATGAAATCGGATTTCGTATAATTTTATAGCAGTAATAGTGATCACTACAAAGTCGATTTCAGGTTGAAGCACCTTTGGTTTTACGAGGTACTTTCTACCCCAGAAAAGCATTGACTCAATATCAAATGGATAGTTCAATGCATTTTTACCTAAAAAAGCGCAAACTTGCTCTATTTTGATAAAGACGTACCATAACTTCATATGTTTTTAGAGAAGGCAATTCATTTCTTTATAACGTAGTATAAAGATATATTCATTTGTCAATGGGTGAAGATTAGCCTTTGTCATGTGTTGGGATCCTGGTTACTTTCAACTGCGTTTTTTATTTTCTAGACAGTTTTTCAGGACTTAAGGTTTTGTACTGAAATTTAAATTTTTGCAAAATGTTCGTATATTTAATTACAAAAGCAAAAAGGCGAGCTTTGCAACTGGTGCTCCTTTGACAGTAGCGCGAAAAATTTTTTATCTTAAGAAAAAATTTTTTTTGATGACTCGGCAGAAAATTCGGGTTGTAATTTGAGGCGAAAATCGTCTTTTTTAAAGATTTTGTCTCGCCTCCCCATTTCTTTGCTAATAATATTTAAAAAGTAGAGAACAATTCAAATGAGACAGTGACGAACTTATCTGTTTTTAATTAATAAATCAAAATTGATTTTACTACTGTCAACACAAAACTTATTTCTATTTCCAGCTTATAGCGGAGTTGGCACAATGATATGACGTTTGACTACGGAACCAAATTTCACGAGTTCGATTACCACCTCTTGCGGAAATTTACTTTCCATGTTATCTCTGAGTTTCTGAGTACAATTCATTGCGTAATGCAATGCTAGCTCAATTTGGTCAGGTTTTTGGTTGAGTGAATTTCGTAGACGCAAATGGGCGTTCTAAGTACTCCAAGACCCGCCAAGTGGGTCCTTCTGGAAATGTTTTCTGGGCAATTTCTTGGTTCCCCACGTTAAATAAAATTCTCACTCTCAGCTTCATTGTATAATAATCACTGGTAGCGTAAGAAAATTTTTGATTTGTTGAATTCGGTTGCAGTTTTTTTCTGCAGATGCAAATATATAGAATTATGATAATTCTTAGTGGTGTAATGATTCTTGTGTCCAGGGTTCGATTTCCGGCTAGCACATAGTTTTTTTTTCTTTTTTAATTTTGGTTTGATATGTTAACCTGTATATATTGATTCAGTTTAGTACTGTAAGTTCCATTTTTTACAAAGTGTTGATATGCATACCTCGTGATTCAGTTTTGTATTGAAAGTTAACTTTTTGGACCCCCAGCTTGCCGGATGGGGTCCAAAATTCACCTTTGTCCTTCCGTAAAACGTTTTTCTCAGTAACCGTTTATGTTCTTTTAAAATTTTCCTTCTTGATTGGGGACCATAAATGAGTGAGTAGTGACAGTCGGGTTTTATTAGGCTCGAATGTGGCCTGAAAATAGCATTTCTTAATTAAATTTTCTCAGAAACTGTCCAATAGGTCTTTCTGACATTCTGCATGATAATAGGGGACAATATATTATCAACAATGACCGAGCTTGAGTTCCAGTCCTGCCTTTGAAAGCGAATGATCCTTCCCAAATTGTGCTAAATTCACTGCTGCTGCAGGTGTAATGTTCAGAAGTATCCCCGGGATCTGTTGGGAAGTATCCTGTGTTGTTTGCGCTCTTCGCTTAATACCTGCGTGGACTTTTGCTAGTTCGTATTTAGTTTGCGATGGTGCTTGGGTATGATTATTTACCTCGGCAACAAACTCATCGTGTATTGAAACTTTGGCCTTTGCTTTACAATTTATCTTTCTTTGTTCAACTTGTTTTGTACATAATTGTATACAAAACTATGTCTGAGGTATTCTCAAAGTTATTTATTAACCTTATTTATATAAACAATATTGGTAACGAGTTTTAGAAATGTTGGAAGGAAATCAAAAATGTTAACCCAGTGGTATAAACACTGTCCGATAATTCATAAATAATTATTGGAAAGAGAAAAACCTGTCATTTAAAAGTAGCTTACAAAAATAATTAAGTAAAAGTAGCCTACAAACAAGGTAAAAATTTAGAACATTTTGATTCTTTTTAAAAAAAAAAATTTTTTTTTTTTTTTTGAAGGAAACGACCATTTATCCTGCAATGGTACAGGAAACTTTATAGATTCAATTTTTAACGTTAAATTGGAAATTTAAAAGAAAAACATCTAAAGACTCATTCTCCTTTAACAGTAATATTTAGGTACTTTTAAATTAAACCTTAAAAACAGTGGTTATTTTTCTCAATTACAGAAGGATTAAATATTATCCTACCTTTATATCGTTATCTGAAAATGCAATTCTAAAATCTAAGGAAAATTTCTAATCCCACTCGAGCAGTATAGCAATCAAAAATCTGTGTTACACATGCCTCATTTTCACATATAGAGAAAAGTGCAGATAAAGCATCTTAAATATCTTCTTAACGGTATATCAGGAACTACAAAACTTAATTCGTTTTTATTCTACCATAATAATTATACACTTTTGAAAAATAAAAAAACAAATAAGAATTTATGAAGCACACAAAGAAAGAGGGCAGTGATAGGCACAAAAATTGTCTTTCACAACATTTCCATTATACATCACGCACGCACAAAAAAATTTTTTTAAAGAAATTTGTTTCTGGCTAACTTCTTTCAACCGTACCAGCGAAGACTTTTAATCTTCCAAATTAATTGGAATTTACAGATTGATATTTTGGATCATATACAAAGTTTCACGACGGCCAAAACAAACTAAAGATCCATGAGTAAATGCTCAAATAACCGTTTCAACTCATAAAATCTAAATTTGAGAAAAAGAATTAAAAAACTGATAAAATAAATGAATTTCTCCTACCACCTATTATAATAATCTGAAATTTTGCTAGATTTACAATTATAGCCTTTTAATTGAACAATTTTTCTGCATCACCGACATTCAGATTAAGTTTGATTACTAACTATTGGCCTTATTCATATAAAACCAAACTGATGTACATATATGCTCAGTATTATTCTTGTATCATAGCAACCCGAATTGCTTAAATCTAATTGCTTCTTAAACTAGATGATTTGCTTATGGTTATTGTTAAAGAATTTTGTCACGCAAAATTTTCTCAAGAGCTGCATGGTTGTAAAAACTATTGAGATTACGGACAGCATTGATTTTAATGTCTTTTAATTCCATTTGACACATTTACACATTTATGTTTTGTTTTTACTCATGTAACTAATTTTTCATTATATTTTGTTTTAAAATATTTTTTATTGTTTTGGTCTAATTGGAGACGTCGCTAAGTTCTCAATATGGCAAATAGTTTATCATGTCGGAGAAAGCATGTCGATTCTATTTATTGGCCAAATTTGATTTAAAATGTTCCAATTCCATATTCTGCCAAAGTACCACTCAACATGAATTCGAGTAGACGGGATTTTTAGCATCATCTGTTTGTTTAAATTAATCGCAATCCTTTTGTTCAGGTCTGTTTAAGAAAACTTCCTAACCTTCTTCAACAAAAATATCTCTGAATTTGATATTGAGCCAGGATAAATATCACTAAATAAAATTCCAGCTCAATGAGGTGAAACACCAATAAGAGTGTTGTCAGTTACTATATTCTTGTAATTACTGAATATTAATTGCTTATTGCTGGAATTTAAACTAAGTTGCATTAAGAATTAAATCAGTCAGACCTTGTCCTGTTTTCATAAAAACTTTTAGATATTTCTTCCAGAAGAAATCCTATTTTCTGGTTTAAGGTCTATTTGTTTAAATAATGTCGAAAAGGATAAGTTTAGAGTTTATTCCATGTCAACAACTCATTTTTCTTTGCTAGCTGTTTTGAATACAATCGGAATAGGGAATTAATTGTAAATAACGTAACAGGAAAATTGCCCCAGAAAAAATTGTCTCCTAAAAAAATTTCCCCCGGAGAAGTTCCACACTAAAAATTCGCCCCCCGGACGATAGCCCTCTGGAAAATTGCTCCCCGAGAATAATACCCCCGAAAATTTCCTCCCGGAAAATTGCCACCTAAAAAAACTTAAACTTTCAAGAAACGCACTGTAGAGTATCAGAGATTGACAATATTATAGAAGTTTACCCTTTTTACTCCGGTTTTGCCACAAGATGGTGGATGTGTATGCTCGTTGACTACACCAATGATTTCCTTAGCGAGGTCAACCTTGATCTTCGCTTTACCTTGGCCTTTTCTCCGTAATTCGCATTCATACGAACGTATATCACAAAAATCTTGAAGGATCTTCTTATGTCTTCTTTCACTATCGACAAACTTCATTTTGTTCACTTTTAACTTTTCACACACTATTAAAAACAACTCTGATTTCTTGATGTAGTGAATGATGATTAGTGGAAATTCTTTATATGATTTGCCACTTTATAAATTGATTCTTATTTATGTATTAAATTATCACACCATTAAACTTAAACAAAACTGTAAAAAAAATTGTTGAATTGTCACACATTTAAACTTAAAAAAACAAGACTGTAAAAAACAAACAGGAAATTATATTATTTAGATATTTTTTAACAGAAATAAAGAGCATATTACAGTAATACGTAAACGAAAAATAAACATTGACCTGTACACAGGTACACAGAATATGATAAAAATTATAAATAAATTTTTTGTTGAACTCTAACTTTTGTAAAAAATAAATACAAATAAATGCTTTTAATGTCATAACCATAATCTTAAAAAATTTGCTCGGGTGCAATTTTCTCGATGCGCAATTTTCTTGGGGGGGGGGGGGTGTGGGGATTTTCTCGGAAGGAAATTTTCTCAGGGGGCAATTTTCCGGGAGAAATTTTTCACGGGGGAAATTTTCTTGGAATCTGTAAATTTTCATTACCTAATTTCTTTATTAACGCTATTTTTTAGTGTTGCTTTCTTTTAATTTGGAAAATTTAAGCAGTATAGAAAATTCTTGATAAACTGATTAAAAAAGTAAACATAACAATTTTAATAAATATTTCTCTGATAACGTTACTAACCCTCGCGAAATATGGAAACGAACTAATGAAATTATTCAAATAAAAAACAAAACTGGATCAATACCTAATTGCATTATAAAAAAAAAAAAAAACGTATCAATAACAGATCCTTCTCAAATTGCTAGTGCATTTAATTCTTATTATTCATCTATTGCAAAATCTTTACAATCAAAAATTCATTTTTCTCATATTAATTTCTCAAAATGCCTTACGAATCCAAATGTAAATAGTATGCTTTTTTCTCCAACTGATATAACTGAGGTCTTTATTCTCTTTCGAACTTAAAAATTTGGCAAAGCCTCTGGGCCAAATAGTATATCAACAATCACTCTTAAACACCTCGACAGTAAAGTCTCTATTATTTTATGCAAACTTATCATTTTCTACTGGTGTTTTCCAGATATGCTCAAAATATTCTTTGTTATTCCCTTGTTTAAAAAGGACTCTAAACTAATATGCAAAAACTACAAGCCTATATCACTGCTTTCAAATATCAGTAAATTACTGGAAAAACTAATGTATGAAAGATTTTATAGATTCTTAAATGTATTGTCTTTCAAAGCTTCAACCACTATTATTATTATTATTTTTTCAACAACCAAACATTTTACTTCTTTTTTCTCGAATCTTGTTAGAATTTCCAATCTTATGTTCGTATACGATTCTTTTAAAAATATCGTTCCGGTATCAATATCTAATTACTTTTCTGGCCGTCTCTATACTCATAATACGTTAACCGCGTGTTAAGAATAGAAAACTAGCTCTACCATCACTTAAAACGGTAAAGTATGGTAAAAACTCAATAAAATTTCAGTGTACTGCTGAATGGAACAAATCTGTGATGAAAATCTATAAATGATTCTCCATTAAATGTGGCATTTTTCATCAATATGAGTCAATTCCTGATGTAAACCAAACCCAATTTAAAAGACTAGTTTGTAAAATTTTTTGTACTCAATAATCTTTTGATCAAAGTTTGTTGCATTATGTTTTCGTAATTTATATCGCGATTTTCAATGTCTTTAAACAAAAACTGGAGTCAGTCACTCGCTTTGGTCATCTCTTGCTCTATGAGTGACTCCCTCCTATTAACCAATTTTTTATGTAAGATTGTCTTACTATTTATATTCTAATTTTTAAATGAAATTATAAATTATATTTATTGGTTAAAAAGGAAAATATAATTTAAAAAAATAATAAATAAATAAACGTTTGTTAGTACCGCAATTCGTTTGTTTGCAATATCTAGTTCTTCTTCAAGTGAGATGTTTGTGCTTATCAAGCGATTCATTTGACTTTGATATTGTTTTTGACATTCGCTTTCTTTTGACATATACCTTCGGATTTAGTAACTTTCTTTCGTGCTATGTTAATACAGTGTGATGAATTGACAATAAGACTGAAAACCTCATATTTCCGTTTAATTAATTGAAAACTTCGACGTTGTTTTCAGTGACTATTATAAGAAATATTTTTTTCTGTAAATTATCATATCGACATTTTATTTTTACAAACTGCCCATCAACTACTATAATTCCAGGGAGATCATGAATATTTCCATGATATCCTCTTACTCAATGAGCACCCACCACACATATTTTACTTTAACCAACTAATGCCTGTTGCTTTTATAATTCTTTTGGTATTCTAGTTGTAGCTCTTTTGACTGGGGTAGTCTAAAATAAAATACTTTAATTTGTTATCGTTTTTATAAGCAGTTGTATTAAAACATAACGTTGAACAACGGTTCCACTTTATCGTAATATTTACTTTCATGCTGCCTTGTTGATTTCATTTTTTTTTAAATATAAAACTACCATTATGGATTTTTTTCCCGACTCCAGTATAAAAGAACCTTCCTCCGCGCATATGAATAACGCTAATTCTCAAATGTTGCATTTAAACATCTTATGGTGTCTCTCACTCCGTTCGTGATTGTTTCCTATATGTTAACAAACTAATGGTATTATAGTTGTAGCTCTTTTGACTGGGGTAGTCTAAAATAAAATACTTTAATTTGTTACCGTTTTTATAAGCAGTTGTATTAAAACATAACATTGAACAACGGTTCCACAAAAATTGTCTGTCATGGAAGTTCCCTCGATTTGGAACTCACTACCTAATAATGTTAAGAACCATAAAAACTGCAACACTTTTAAGCATTCATTTAAAATTTAAAAGCGGTATAAAAAATTTACTGAAGCAAAAAGAAATTCTTTTACCACTTATGCTTCCATTTTAAGATCTTATAAACCTTACATGAATACAAGAAAATTATGTATTTTTAATTCAACAGACGACTGGAAAACCAACACCAGAATCAGTTTTGGCTTTCGCATCATAGAAACTATTGAAAGTCTGAATACAATAATAAAAATGTGGATTAGCAGCTGGTAATTGACATTGTGCAGACTTGTCCTTATGCAGAATTTACAAGAATGTGATTGACGAGAACAATGAGGATGACAAGTCAGAATTATTAGACGGTGGTGATGATAATGAAATCGATAGTGCTGGGTATTGACAGTAAAGAAATCTTACATAAAGACCTACGCATTAACCCATTTAAACAAAGTTGGATAAGGTCGCCATGGTTGAGGATACTCAAACCGCATCAGCTGCTCCATATATCATTCCTCACTGATACCTTACTCTTATTCCTATCAGAGATGTATAGATGAACCATTTTCCAAGTCTTTCCTGGAGAAGTTAGGTATTAGTTTCGCCTGACTATTGTTTTTTTCTTTGTGATATACGATGATATATAGCTTGAGATTTTAACACCAGGTATCAAGATCATATGCACGATAATTCCGATTATTTCCATTCTAGGTGAGAAGCCGTAACTCTCCGCTTACAGAAATCTTTACAAATTCATTTCAGCGAGCAGCTTTAATTTAATTCATAACGCAGCCAGTCTTTATCTTTAACATGGTTGGTCTTCATCACAGCTTAATTGAAATAATTTTGCGAAATCTATTCTAAGTATAAGTAAATTTAACCATTAAAAACGAAAGCTTATGCTCGTCAAATTTCAACCCATATTTATTTGAGATTTTTCTCCGAAAACTTTGTAAATTCATTGCCTTACGAAAGCTTCAGTTTGCGAAACTATAAATAGTTGTTTAATACTTTCGTTAAGTGGTAAAATTGAAATTTAAAACAAAAATATAGGGGTAATTTGAAGATAAAATATATTAAATTGAAATGTAATAAGATTTTCTTTTCATTTATACTGTATTTTTTTTTTTTATAAATATATATTTATATGATATAGTTTGAAATATTAATTTCCACATATGGAAGGTTTATCCAACACAATGTTTGGGTGAAAACATTTTCTATTAGACTTTGGCGAAATCATAAAAGTCTATAACGACATTTAAGCACTTTCGTAAAGTTAAAAATAAAAAAAGCGAATTTTTAGGATTAAAGCACTTATTTAACTGTTCTTCATTCATATAACAAACTGAAAACGAACTCTGAGAGAATGCTGTAAAAAAAGAACAAAAATGTTTCTATATAAGCATAAAAAACCTGCATGCTGTGGTCATCGAGACCAACAAAAGAGAATATTTTGTATCGATTAACACATCGTATTTTCTGCAATAACTGGTGCGTAGAACAAGAAAATTTTGCGAGAAAAATTGTGAAAAGGAATTTAAGCTGAGTGTAATGATTGCTCAAGTCAAAATGTTTATTAATTTGATGAGGTTAAAAAAAAATTTTTCAGGCATGTAATTTTCGCAAAATTAAAACATTGCACTCCCATCAAATCGTTCTCTTCTTAACAATCACGCAGAAGCCTTTTCCCACATTGGGTAAAAATTGGAACATTTATACCCTAAAAAATCGCACTGAAAGAAAAAAAAAAGACAAACACTATCACATAAAACGAGACAGGGTTTGCTAGCTAAAATGGTATATGTATATATAAAAATATTTTATACTCGCGCGTAAATAATAAAATTATTTCATAATCGTGCAAGCAAAGGTGCAATTCTATCATATTTGATTTAAATTAATTGAAATAAAATAATTAACCTATCAGGTTTGCATATCATGGAGGTCAAAAAACTCCTAACTAATAAACTTTTTTATAGCTCCTATTAATTACTTTGTGTCATAGCATCGCTTCAACAAATGTCGAAGGAAACACGCCCGTTGACCCAGTTCGCTCACACTTTCCTCTGTACCAACCGTCAAGCCTCTTTTTCATTACATAGATGACGTCATATATTCGAAACGAGAGTTCATCTTCATGTGAACCAGGAAAGGTTGCTATTGCTCGAAATCTAAAAGTGGTTCAAAAATTTCATTTTATAACTAACCTTTTGTATGTCAATACTTGCGGACTAATGTTCGCAAATTCTACCAAGCTTTGCGATAGTAAAACTTTTTTTAAACTGATTCATTCACAAAAAAAGTCTTTTTACAAAATGAAAATTTATATTCTTAAAAAAAAAATGATATCATCGATTTTGTATGTTCTAGTTGTTAAATCAATCCTTTAATAGGAAAAATTTTAAGAATAAATTAATCCATTTAAAACACTGAAGAAACCTTTAATCTTTATGAGTGTAGTGTAAAGAATGAATTTACTTACTTTTCGCCAATAGTTGTGATTGACGTATTGATTATATTAGCTGGTTCATTCGGAGGTATCTAAAACAACAATCGTATTGATATGACTTAAAATTGAGAAAATGATATAGCAAAACGATATGGTAATGCACATAAATGAAAAAGACAAATTTACAATTACTTTTTTTTTTTTTTAAATATATAACCCCATTCACTACCAATGACCGCTCATTAGAAACAAAAAGGTCGGAAGTTAGGTTTTATTTGGTAAGGCACGCCCTATCCGCCTGGAAACCAAAATGGAAAACGAGAAATTTTCAGTAATTTTCCAGACAGATATTTTTGGCGAATGAATGATTTTTCAAATTAATCCAAATAATAGACAAAAATGCATAATGGGACAAAATCAGGTATGATAGTCATATCTGAGATAAACTCGCATGATCATCATAAGCTAGTTTTAAGCTAAAATGATTGTTATGCTGAAAGTGTAAAAAATAACAAACACCTGTTAATAATCTGTATGAAACATTACTTATCACTCATATTATTGTTGTTACTCAAAAAAAGAAGAAAAAAAAAAGTTGTGTTGGTATCAAGATTTTTCAGTAGTGAGGCTTGGTAACGAGAACAAATGCATGTATTAAATACGTTCCTTCCAAAAATAACAACAAAATTTTGCAGATTTTAATATTTCGGAAACATAAAATTTAAGAAAAGAAATATTTATTAAACGAACGCAAGTTTCTGATTTATTTGCTCACATGACGAATTAGCTGAGTTTTAAAAATAGAAATTTGATAAATAGTTTTAGCATGTAAGTTGTTTATTTATTTAAAGGAGTTTAAATATTTAACTTGTTTATAGTTCTGACGAGTTAAAAAAAGATTTTCAGAAACAGAAATAGAAAAAAATATATGAAATCAACTTACCATACAATGAGAAAATGGAGTGGGCGTGTATGGAGGCGGAGGTTCAACAGGAACTAATGGCATTGGGCGTGATAACCGATGGTGGGCGTGGACTGGCATAGAAGAGCTAAACGAATTAAATGATTAATAAAATAATGCTATATATTTATCAACATCATACTGGTGTGTTTTTGATGCAAAAAATAAGCCGATTTAAAAAAAAAAAAAAAAATGTAAGAACACGCCCAGGTTACTTAAAAAATTGCTTTTGGAAAATGTGCGAGGCAGGATGGAGCATAGGAATTTCTCAAATTTAATTTTTATTAAAGTTTTGGAATAGAAAGCCGGTTTTGCTTTGTTTTTTTCTAGACATAAATACAGATTAATTAACCATCTAATTCAATATTAGATGAATAGATTTCGTTGAATTGGTGTATTAAAAAATCTTTTTAAACTTCGTACACAAAATTAAGCAATAGCCAAATGAAAAATAAATATTACGTACTGGTGATAAGAAGGTGGAAATTGACTTGTGGTTGATATTGGGACAGAAGTTTGGACTGGAGTTGGTGGGATCTGCGTAGGAGGTTGTACACGCTTGTGTTTGTTCTTTTTAAGTATTTTCAAGATTCCAGACATCTATAATATAAAATAATTTCAAAACAATTTTAATCTATTATATTGATATCAGTGTGGTAAAATAATGATACATCAATCAAGATAGGGTGAAAAAGATTTTATCAGGAAACAAAAAAGAAATATATGCCGATTTAGATTTAGTTAAACAACACATGTAAAATTTTGATCATTGACAGAGCATGCAATGACCAATTCACTAACTCATTTTATTAATTAAAAATCACATGCACGAAAACCATTCATTGCTAACGTGTCTCTAATTACATAAATTATCTTTATTGGATAAGTCAATTCATTTAGATTAATTTAATAAAATATAAGAGAAGGTAACTTACTCCTCCACTACTGCGACTCGGACTGCCTGAAATAGTAGCAGATGCATTCGTAGCCTCTATCGTGTCAATAGGTTGTGACCTCGAAGGAGGGGGAAAGTTGAATCCAGTGGAGTTAGTGATAGGAGAAGCAGGATTAGAGCCATAACTTGTCATAGCTGGGCACAATATTTGTGGAGTTACTTGGCTGGAAATAGACCAATAGATAAAAATATGTAATCAATTCATTTCAAAAACTCTTAGATAAAGGTCGTGCTTTAATTTAATATTTGTTCTTAATTTTCACAGGTGCCATAAATACCTCACACAAATTTGGATCATATTTTTTTTGTTTTTTAATTTCGCCCCCACATAACTTCTTAATACTGTATAGTTATGTTCTAAGTGACATTCAGAAAAAAAAAAAAAAAAAAAAAAACACGAGGAAATAGTTAACTATCAGAAGATATTTGTCTAGAAAATCAGTAAAACAAAAATAATGACATTTATGGAACATATTGGGGTATACAGTAGCATAGGTAAAATTCACTAGTCTATATTGAAAACCTTAGTTATAGTAAATTTAAATTTACTTTTCATATTGTAGGAGCAAAACAATATGCATAATTAAACCTAAAATTTTTAACAAACTTCCGCTAACCTACCATCTCAGTTATATCAATTAATAACAATGTTAATTTATTAATTAATAACAAACTATTGCAAAACAAGAATTTTACAAGAAATTTCGGTATCGGTAAGTTGTAAATAAAACCTAACAAATATTTATTCTTTTTTTAAAATTTACTCTCAGGTAATTATTACAAAATATGAGTTAAGTTTGTTTTGATTAATTTAGTTTAACAACTGACCTAGTTGGTTTGACATAGTTTCCTGGAAAAACGCCGTTTTGTCTAGACCTAACATGAAAACCCCGGTACCAGCCATCAATATGCTTTTCTACTACACAATACTGTTCTCCTTGTATCAGCGCAAGTTCATCATCGTGACAAGGTGTGTATGTAAATAGCGCTGTGAACCTAAAAAAAGTTAAATTTTAAAGTAGTTATGACATAAAAAAAAAAAAAACATTTTTTTTATGCGATAGACTCATGATGCTAGAGATGCTATCCTTATAAGGAATATGAAGACTCAAGTATCTCATAGCCTCAGTTTCCCCACATTTATTTAATTTTTCCAACATGTATTTCATATTCAAATATTTTAAAATATTTTATGCTTGATTCCTTTTAACTCAGTATTACTACTTTCTGAGACAAATTTTGTTTATTTTTCCAGACTTTCATAAATTCCTGGCCTATAAATAGCAAAACAAAATATATAGTAGAACAGATTAGAAAGTTATCACTGGAGATGGTTAGAATTCACTGATGACATGACTTTAATAGTTACATACATATCTTCAAATCCAATTGGTGAAACTGAATTAGTTGGGGAACGACTGCCAATAGAAGTAGTAGGAGGACTTCCTGAGGGTGGAATAACTAACTGAAGACTACTGCTTGCAGTAGAGTTAGTAACTGATTGAAGACTACTTGTAGCAGAGTTGGTAACAGATTGAAGGCTGTTAGCATCAGAGGACTGAACACTCATCTGTTCGTTTGATGAACGCAGTTGGCTCACTTTCTCATTGGATGTACGGATTGCGTTATTAATAATTGCAGTGTTTGCCAGCGAACGAGAATCCTGAGATTAAGAATTGAACAAAATATTACAAATAATTAAAGTATTTGTTAAGCAGTGTTACTTCTTGTTCAAGTACAAATCTTAAAATCCAGAAAAAATTTGGTGAACAATAGAAAATATTTAACTCATATAAGGACAGAAATTTAGAAAAAATACTACTTATTAGACATTAATTTATAAAGAAGGAAGATTGAGATGGTGACGCTGAGGTTGAAAAAAAATTAATTCTGGTCAAAGACCTGAGTTTGGTATAAAACTGGTGGTTACCTACAGGTGTTATTTTCAATATCTTAATCTCAAAGCATCTTTTTCACACAAAATAAAAAGAAAAAATGAAATTGTGTGAAATTTTTCCAATGAAAAATATCTATATGAACACCAATTGAAAAATATAAACAAGATTTTAAATTTTTCTTGATTAGTAAAAAATTTTTGTAATGTTCACCTGTTGATCTGAAACTCTTCTACCGCATGTTGACGATGCACTAACAGAACGCTTACGTGTTCTGAAATCATCATCAATATTTTCATTAACAATCCTTCTCTCATCTTCTGAAGGATTTTCAATGTGAATGGTGTTTCTCTTTTGACAGCAATCTCCCTCCTCCAACTTAACCCATGGTGATGCAGGCGTCGTATTTTGCTTTATTAATTTTGCACGATGCTGTTTTGATTGACGCTTTTTCTTTTTTGCATATGATTCTTCATCAGAAGAACTACCGCTGCTGTTGTTTGAATCATTAACTAACATAACCTTCGTAGCAGCATTGTTTAACTAGATGTGATATTTAATGCACAAATCAAGAGAATAAAGATTTTTCTGGAATCAAACAAATCTCTTTGAAACAAGACCTCATATTTGCGAACATAAAATTTTGGAAAGTTTCATTTATAAAAAAAAAAAAAAAATCCTAAAAGTCAAAGATTTAAAAATCTGAGTACTTGGAGAATAATACTACAAAGTAAACCTATGTTTCTAACTAATGCCAATGAGATTCAAACAACATAATAACAGAAATAATTGTCTCAGTATTGAAATGGTCATTTAGATGAAGGGTTTTAAAAGTACATGGTTCACACCTAAATTAAAATGTTTTCCTGAGATTTTGTTTATCATTTAAAATGTGATGGCATTGAAGTATGAAACAGATGATGAACAGCAAATAATTATTTTAGGGCCTAGCACTAATTTTAAATTTATCTTAAATTTATTAAAATTTAAGATGTTAAAAACTTAATATTTTAATAGAAGGATATTTTTGATAAATAATTATGCTATTAGAATACTTGAAGCCGTAAACCAATTTTAACAAGATTAGTTTAATTAGTTTAACCTTTCAGTGTTTATGACTTTATACATAATAAGAGAAGAATTCTAAATTTTGGTATTCACATATTCCTTAAAATTTGACTATCCAAGAAATTATAAATAACCTAGGTAGATAGGCCATTCCAGAAGATATATTTACTTTGATAAAAAGAGGTTTTTGAGAAAATCTGAATGTATACACGGCTTACTGTTTGGTCTAAAAAAACAAGAGTAATAAAATAGATAAATAGAAATTGTCAAGAGAAGAATAAAGCAATAACACAGATATTATAATAATAGATATATTAATATTTAAAAATGATTTTAAAATGTCTAACTGAATTTACCTGGAAAGTGAAGTCAAAACAGGATTTTGAATTGTGCGCTAAATTTATTTTCTGTAATATCGTATTTTGTTAATCTATTGCCCACAAATGACTCCCTTAACCACTGAAGAAATATTTCTTTCACAGATCTGAGAGAATTTTATCTGGCCACCTGTAAATATTTCTGTCAGGATTAACTCGATTGGCGCAATCAAGTTTACTTTGAATGTAAATTTGTAACAAATGCCCTGGGTACTTAATAAAAGAAAAGTGGTAGCTTTAGTAATATCAATTTAGGTATATTAGCAGGGTGTAGCTTTATACCATGCATCCTTATGAATCATTTAGACCTTTTTGTGAAGGTGAAACATTACCTGCACAAAATTGACTGGAAATATGCCATACTGTCCCCCTAAAATTCCCTCCAGCCATTTTCCATCAACTTTTTTAATAACTCCAATGATGTCACCCTAAATAAAATTATAAAATAATAGTTTATATATAGACAAAATATTTAAAAACTATCAAATTTCTAACTAAAATTTCACAATAAGGCTAATAAGATAAAAAGCTTAGTAAACATAAATGTTTAAAATTATTAGAAGATTATACCAAAGATTTAAGTTATTAGAACAATAACATGTAGGTTATAACAAAAACAACAGTATTACTTCACACACTGTCACAACAAGTACAAAGAAGATTACTACCATAAACACTATAAATAAAATAAAAACTGGCATAAATGAACTTATTAAATAAAACTTTAGGTTTTTGTCTCTCTAATCCCTTGATCGTAACCGCATTTGTGTTTGTTGGCATTATTTTTTACTGAAAAGCATAAACTACGATTTTCATCAGCTTTCAAATTTTCTGTCAATTAACTCCCTATATATGTAGACAAATCTACAGAAATTTACTTTATATTAAACCGTGATTGGAGATTCAGGTGTAACGAACCTGTAAAAAAAGCACTTGGGTCTTTTTGAATATTCAATAGCCATATAAACTAATTCTCATGAATGAAAAATTTGTAGAATTTACCTCTCTGAAAGATAAGATTTCAGTTTCATCTTTACTCTCATAGCTGTATAAAGCTTTTGCAAAAGGTGTTTTGACGCTTTTATCTTCAATCTTTGGAATAGGTACTAAAATCTAAAAACAAACATGTCCTAATCACAACAGCTGTTCAGCAGCAGAAATTTAGTGACCAGATTTGAAATTTTTTATACAAAATATATAAGGAAGGTTATAGTTTCGTTCTGAGGCAATTTTGTGCATTACCTGATGAATTATCTAATAACGATTTAAAAATAAAAACTTAATTAATTAATCCTAATAAATCTTATCCAAATAAATCAATTTGCAAATGATTTTTGGGTTTCTTTAATCAAAAGCTATCTGTACAAGAATGAGTTGTAAAAAAAGGGTTTTAAAATAGTAATATATTTTTACTTCAACAAAATTCTTTGGTATTGATCCTCTCTTTCCTTTCAAGACCCCGTCTAGCCAGTTATCATCAATCTCACGCACCAAAGTAACAACGTCACCCTTGCGGAATGGTAAATCTCTAAATGAAAAAGCATTATTAAATTAAAATAAAGAATTTTAACATACCAACCTATAGAATTGCTTGAATCCATTTAGTATATACAATAGCTTTAAATATGTATAGATAAAGAGAAATAAAAATTGCATCGCCATGCCAAACTCCTATTTTATACTATTTCTTTCATGCTTTATTCAGAATTATTCCATATACTCCGGATATGATATTATAGAAAACACTTACCATAAATAAAAAGACCATTAGTTTCAGTAGAATAACGCTCGTTTTACACAGTGTGATAATTATGTTACTTCCAAAATATCAGCTGTATTAATTTGAAAAAGACCAAATTCTTCAGATGTTGAATAAAAAACTAAATTATTGTAAATAAAAGATCAGGATCATCTGTGAGCCAAAAGATAACAAACTGAACAATTCTCGAAAAAAAAAAAATCGAGAGAGCAAACAAAAATATTTCGTTATGCCAGCATTGCACACAGAGAAATTGCTAGTCAGTATCACACTTACCCTTCTTCTGTAGAATTGAAATTGTATAAACCTCGAGCACATGGTTGATTTGAAAGTGCTTCATATTTTACCTGAAATAAAAATTTATTTTACCTAGGTAGTTTAATGGATTCAATTTTGAAACTGTTTAATACAATGAAAATGTACGAGGTTTTAGAATGAAACTTATTTTTATCAAGAAGTTCTGTAACCAACTACAAATATAAAAATAAATATTTAGTGAAATACATGTATAGTAAATATTCTGATTATGTATTGAACTCTCTCACATAAAGCATTTTAACCTTTGACCTAACTTAGTCCAATAGTGTCAATACATAAAACTGTTAGCCAATTCATTGTCTAAAACGAAAAAATTCATCAGTAGAAATCATATCTGCATTGATTCAATGGATATTTTTTAAAGGAATATTTTTAAATAGATGCTTTTTTTTGGCAAATATATTTAATATTTATCAATTAATGTATTACAGAGATTAAACTTGATTTTCATAGAATAACAAACACATTAGTCAATTCTAAATCCTCATTTCAAAGGGCGATTCATATCAAATATAATCTAATATATGATACACTCGTTTTAATGATTTATCTGCTGGCAAACAAACTTAAAAACATCAAAATAAACATCTCCTTTCCTATTAGTAAGTGCAAATACTCACTAGGAATGATGTGCAATATGTCTAATCTTGTTTTTTTTTCTATTAGATTTGGATGAGTCAATAAAAATGGTGCAATTCTTTATTGTCCATTGCTAAAAGTCATTGTTTAAAACTTTCGCAAGAAAAAGATATTTCTTTTCAGCTATTTTCACCAAAAAAATATAATTTACAGAAAAATTTCATCTGATTTAAATTGCCAAAACGTGTGATATTAAAATAATTTAAAATAAAAATAATTTGACTGTTTTGAATGTTTGAATGGATACTAGAAGCAGAGAAATAGTATAACTGAAATTTATGTTTAAAAATACAGTCAAGATTCTTTAAAGAGTGTAATAATATCTTTAAAAGGTTATAAAACTTTAACCAAAGCATGTTTCATGGATCTACTCATATTTCCAATCAATAAGCTGAGGTTAATTGAACTAAGATTCTTTAATCGTTTGTAAAGAGCCTTGATTAAATTGAAAAATAATGTCATGATCAGGATTTAACAAATATTTTTTTTAAACTTCCAAGTAAAAAACTAGATTAAAATCTTAGCCTAAACCAGGTCCATGGCCAACACCTTGAAAAAAAATATCAAATCAAGATATTTGAAAACAATAGAATTAAAGACACAATCCAATTTTGTGAATTGTCTGTTAAATAAATATTTCATATTTTTGAAACATAGTTTAACCAAAAGTTTACATTGCAAGATGATATCAACAAAGTTGTTTTTAAGCAAAATGTTTATATAATATATATTAATCATAAAAATAAATGTGACTCAAAAAAACACTTTTTTTTTTTTAATTAAATTTTTTTAAAACTATGTAAAGGGAAATTAGTAATTTCAATCCATATAACAATATTTTTAATAAGTAAGGAGGAGTCTCATTCTATTCTATTGAAAAAAAAAAAAAAAAAAAAAAAAA
>JAUZNK010058946.1:0-15107 GCA_035046665.1 Euphysa ruthae
GTACTTTCTGTCTATCCAGTTATATTCTTCATACTATTTTATGCAGTTTAAAGAGAAAAGTAGATTTATTACCTATAGTTTTTGTTTAAGTTCAACTCGAGGCTCGAGCTTCTTAGTCTTTCTTGCTTTCAAAGTCCTTATTAAGTCTCTAATTTTAAATCGTATTTTAGCTCCTTCGTACATACAGAAATCTGAGGCTGGGCTTCTTATAAACTTGCACTGTATTTTACTTTCCATTCTGTTTATTTTTTGTTTAGGTATACTCGAAGAATGGTGAACAAGTTTTCTGCTCCAATAGAAACAGTAAACAGAAAAAATAGTAACATTTCATTTTCCTTTGAAAAAACGGGAATTAGACTTTGGGTTCGTTTTATCAACCGTTCCAAATGGGAGCCTACCAAGCACGCAGTAATATGTGAACTTCATTTTGAGAAAAGTGTTATTAATTACACTCAGAAATCAAACTTAATGTGGACTTGAATCCTGTACCAACAATCTATCCTGTAGAGTTACTTCAGACTCCATCAGCACTACCTGAACCAATTAGTCAAAATAAACCTCCAAGAAAAAGTATATATAAAGAGGATTAGTTAGCAACATTTTGAGATAATAATAAATTTACATGTTTTGCAGATTTTAGCGAAAATCATGCGCCACTAGGTTGCGAGTGTCAAAAGTTGGAAGAGTTTATTGTTTTTTTACAAAATTATGTTTTGACAAGGACACTAGTTTCCCTTGGATCAATAAAAGCTGGTAAAGACTTACATGTTTAATTACAATCTAATGGTTATTTAGTTCCCCTTCCACCTTGTTGCATTATTATTTTTTATTTATCAGTTTTTCGGATAACAACTAAAGGAAGATGCAGATTTTAGTTCTGATATATCATTATTTGTTTACGATGAATTAGAGAGCAAATTACTGGAAAAGGACACTGAGATCATTGAAAGTGTTCTTGATAGTGACAGTAGAGAAGTAGCATCAACAATTGCAAAAAACTTTATAAACGATCAAAGTCCTATGAGTGCCAGGTTAAACTAACTGGTGATATAAATGATATAGCTAACAACATGTATTTTCATGTTTTCTCGTGATGGCTTGACAGTTCCATCGACGATACTTTCTGAGTTTACCTGAAAAAGATATCGAAGGATCTCCAAGAAGATATGTGAAACAGATCTGAAATAGCTACACATGTTTTTTAGCTAATTATTCCCCTAAAGTAGAATTTTTTGAGAAACACACTGAATGATGATTCAAGTTTGCCACAAAAATTATAATTAACATATTTTACAATAATAATCAAAAGCTTGCATCAGACACTATAATGAGTAACGTAGTATAAGGTTTTAAAAAATGACAAATAAAATATTGTTTTTGAATGGATATATATGAATATTTTTTGTGTTTTAGATTTATTGTCTTTATAAATATATATATATATATTCTATGTAATTTACTCTTCGATTATCTAAACCTCACCCCTGTCCCAGCATAAGGGAAATATAGGCCTAATACCAGCTTTTCCAGTATTCTCTAACTCACAAATTCAAATTTTAATTTGACTGTAAGTAGGAAGTAAGAAATAACTTTCCATATAGAATTTTTGCATGAAATATCAAAATTATTAAATTTAAATTATAACATATTTTATTCCCAGTACATCTTAATATCAAATATACGCTGTTATTACAAACCTCATTTTCATATAAAACCTCATTTATTTGTAAATGAGTTGCACAAAAATCTCTGTGTAAAACCGGCATCATATTTTTGGCCTCTTAAATGTGTCATATAAGGCTGGGTATAGAGTAAATGTGTCATATAAGGCCGGGTATACACTGGGTATAGAGTAAGCTATGTTTCAAGTTGTTCTCACGAGGAATTGATTTTGACATAAACCGTCACAACTGACCTTGATTTTTTTGAAAAAAACCTGCTGAAATGATTAATTTTAAATTTAAATTTTTTGTTGATAATTATGGTAATTTTGAGTGTTTTTGTCTTATTTCTTAATAATCCTTTTGAATTTTTTTAGAATAAAACCTATAAAAGCGATAAGTCCCAGGTTTAGATCTGGTTCACTGTTATTGAATTTTCTACTTTCCCTTTCTATCACACACAGGATGAGTGCTAAGTCAATTTATTTTAGTCTCTCTGTGTCATTGTCAGTTATCTTTTTAGGAAAACAAAGCTGGATCTACATTTGAACCAAAAGAATGGACTTTCATCATTCTTGATGTAAGCAAGATGTTATTATTTGCATTTTCATGAATTTTATTTTAATACTTCACAAGTCATGTGTTTAATTTGAAGTAAGTGTCAGTTATTTTATGTACATATATGCAACAGTTAAAAGCAAATCAACTCATTATTTTAATACTCTAATTCATTTAAAAATGTGTTACTTGTTTTCATTGTGGGCTTTGACTCTTCATGGAATATTATTTTCTTTTAACGTGTAAAATAATGAAGATGCAGTTTTTATCCCATTTTTAAAAATTTTTTATTTGATTATAATTGTGCCTATGTTTGAAGTCTAGTTTGCGAACAGAAATAATTTTACTTACCTTGTGAGTTATTGGTTCAAAGATTCTACATGTTCTATTAGTTATTGAATATAATTTATTTTTTTTCGTTATCTCTACGTGCTAGTAGACAATGATTTTTTATGCACTTTCTAAAATAAAATGAAATCTTTGAATATTCAACTTCATTGTTTAGGAGTCTTCTGGGAGACAAAAGCCTCTTGCGCAAGGTTCGATTGATATGGCAAAATTCTACAGTGTAGATCCTTCTTGCAAACAGATGACAATCAAAATGAAGCCAGCCAGTACTAAAGTATCAAAAGCACAGCTTGATATTGCTCTATCTTGTATATTTTTGAGAGAAGGAAAAGCTACGTATGTTATTTAGATTTTTTTTGTTGTCAAAAGTTTAATTTTTTATATTTTGATATGCCTTTTAAGTTATCTAATTTAATTTAATATCCAGAAAATTAGTTTTATTTGATCGGTGAAGGATTTATTTAGCTTGATTGGATAAAATTTATCAAATTTGCGAGAGTTTAAAATAAGAGGCTTTTTAAAAATTGATAGAGAATTTTAAACCAAAGCTTTAAACCATGTATTTTAAATTTTAAAGCTGTCTAAATATGATTACTAAGTTCTAAATACAAAATTTATTTGTTACGTGAAAAGTATATAAATATAATTATAAATAGTTAGTGGAAATTAATAGTGTATTGTGATGTTAGAATTTTTTTTTTTTAATTTTATAGTCAAATGTAACTTTCCCAAGTCCTCATCGCTTGTTTTTTATTAACTTTAAACATAAATATTAGGACTTGGGGTAAATATTAAGGTTGTGAATGCTGAGAATCTTAAAGTCCTCCGTTACAGGTAATGTGCTATCATATCTCTTTTTGAAATGTTATGACCTTGCATGCATGCTTTTGAAGGTTTTCTAATTTTAAAAGTTTTATTGAAATATGCAATTTGTAGTTGTGTGTATTGAAAGTAAGATTGAGTTAAAAAGATATTAAGGTAGAAAGTTTAACTACCTTTCCCCAAGCCCCTTGTGATCTATGAGCAGCCGAACATACTTGTTATTATAAAATAAAAAGCTGAAAAAAAAAATATATATATAATTTTGTTGCTTTGAAAAAGTTAGTTCATTATCAAACTCTTTTTAAAGTTTGTTTAACAGAAATAAGTGAAATATATTTTTTTATTATTTATCAGAAAGTATTTCTGTTAAAATGATCAAGAACTTTAATGCCCTTTTCAATTTTTGGTGCCGGTGGTTTAACTAATCAATCAGAAAAGGTATTAGGCTTGGGGTGCACAGTTTCCCAGTTTGTGACCTCACAAGAAAAGGACCCTATATTGCAGTAAGTAGGCTGGCATTAGAAAGGGATCCAGCTGTAAAAAATTGCCTTAAAACTTCATCATTGGACTCGTCTACTTCACATGTCAGCATGTTGAAACTCTATGTTTACACTGATTTTCTGGTATTTTTATCTGTATTTTTAAATATTTGCTGCAAAAGCATTCATGTTGATTATCATGAAACAATTTAATCAGTGGAGTGAGACTAATGTTATGCAGTTGTTTTATTTGCTGAGACAAAGTTTGCCTTCAAATACATTTGCATTTGAATGAAAAAATTAGATTTGAACATATTTTGCATAATTTTTTTTTTAACGCAAAAAAAAGCTGAAAGATATATTATTTTCTTTATTTCAGATATATGGGAATTATGTTATATATTCTTTCTAAATAGTTTCTTTGCCTATATATTAAAGTTACTTGAATAAAAATTAATAGTTATCATTGTTCCATACGGAGCCAAAAAAATGCTCAAATTTTTTTGTTATCATAATGTTTGATAAATAAAATAAAAAAGAATGGGCTTAAACTGCATGAAGTAAGTGTTTCTTTTTGTTTAGTCATATCTAAATTTATGAACGAATTTAAATTTTATGAGAAAAATAGAGAAAATTTAGTTGAGCATTTTAAATTTTATCATAAAATATAAATGTTTTGATTTATTTCAGGCAGGGTTTAACTTAATTTTTTAGATAGATAATTAGTTATTATCTATTATTACTATTATTAATATTATGAAATTCAATTTTTAAGCTTTAGCAGGAAATTCCCCTAAAGTAAAAACAAAGCTTATTTTAATATATTGTCACGTAATTACAAGGCTTCAGAATAAACATTTTATATAAACGTTATATTTTATCAAAATTGGAGATATCCCATAATAAATGGGAAACACCACAAATATTATCACTTAAATCCATGAGCGTATAAATACTAAAACTATAAGTAAGGGTTTGAGATATATTATATATAGATATATATATATTAAATATATATAGTTATATTTTATGTCTCCTTTTCCTTCAAAGTAATATTTTTTTTAGGATTTTGAAGATATAATAACAATCATTATTTTCATATTTAAAATCTTTTTTTGTTTTGCAGAGATGAGGACATGCTAAGTGTTGCAAGTATGATGAGTTTAAACGATATGGATAACTTTGACTTTGATGATGATCATCGTGGTTCTGCGACATCAAATAGTGTTGCTAGGGGTGGTAGTTTTAAAACAAAGGGTTCAAATTCTCGATCAAATTCACGTCCAAATTCACGTCCAAATTCATATGTTAATGAATCAGGTATTAAATTTAATTTCATTAAATTTAAGCTGTTTATGAACAAAGACAGAAAATTTAAATTTTATGAGAAAAATACAGAAAATTTAGTTGAACATTTTAAATTTTATCATAAAATATAAATGTTTTGATTTATTTGAGGCGGGGTTTAACTTAATTTTTTAGATAGAAACTTCACCTATACCGATTTAATCACCTCTCTCAATTATGCAGCATTCTTAAATATACCTCTCAAAATTTTATTTTATAAATACCCTTTTTTGAATGAATATATTCTTGAAGGTAAAGCTTTTCTTTTTTTTTTGAATAAGAAATATCTTTACTATGATGATCCTTGATTTAACGCTTTTTAAAATTTATTTTAGATTTATTTAAAAAGTCAAAATATCCTTATTGATCCTAGCATAGGTAGTGAGGTATTATGAATTGACATCCGTACTTTTTTACACTTGTCTGTTTTTATTCCTTTTTCAATTTTTTTTAGTACTTTACCCAAGTATGTTCATTTTTTGCCTTAAAATATATTTTTTTGTAATTTTCTCAATATTCTTTTTATGTTTCTTTTGCAAAATTTGTATGAAGTTCAAGTACTTTTAACTTGTACCTGCTGAAAATGCTGTGGCCCCATCCCTCCCCCTAAACAGATTAAATTCCATCTAATAATTATGATTTTTCTTAACAATTTTTTTTTTCAATTCTTCTTGAAAAATTATGTCCTGATTTTGTTTAAATTTTGCAATGCTTTTTAAATTTTTAAAAATTTTGATAATGTCTCAATTTTCAAAATCTTATCTCGATTAATTCCCTCACAGTGGACCCAGAATGCAAAGTTTTGGAAATGATTATATATCTCAATATTGAAAAAACATTAAAAAGTGGTTTATGACTTGTTTAAAGTGTGTTGGGGTCATAATTTTTCATCGGGTTTTTAAACTTTTTTTCCCATTTTCAGGTACCAGACCTTTTGATCATTTTGGGGAAAAATCACTAATTTTAGTGTAACTTTACTTTAGATAAACTTTAAATTGTTTTGTTGATCTGTTGAAAGTGTTTAAGTAGTTGATAAAATAAAACCAAAAAAATATTTAAAAAAATTTTTTTTGAGGGTTCTTGGGGCAAATTACTATTTTGGCATAATTTCGCTTTGGAACAACTTTCAATGCTCGTTGAGAGCTCACTGGATGCATTTTTTTGACAGGAATCATATGGAAGTTAAAACTAAGTAAATTAAAAAAAATGAGGGGTCTGAGGATAAATTATCTTAATTGGGCATTTCATCCCAAAAAGCGTTATATAGAAGATATATTTTCACTTTAAAACAACTTTGAAAACTTATTGATGACTCATTGGAAGCATATTAATAACAAGAATCAAATAAACTTCACAGTGGAATAAAAACATTGGTTTAGAGGGTCTGGGAACAATATATCTTGTTTGGGCATTGTGACCAAAAACTAATTGAAGCCAGTAAAAGTTAAAGTCGGTAAAATTGACTTGTTTTGCTTTTTTAGAGGGATCAAGAGATAAAATACTCTGGAGCTACTTTGAATAGTTATTTAGATATCATTGCACACAATAAAAACAATAAACCATCAGTTAGCAAGTAATCTTTTTATAGCCATAGAATAATTTGTCCTTAAAAGGGTTGCATTAAAATTGCTTCAGTAGTAGTGTTATAATTCCCATTAGGTAAATTAAATTCCTGTGCATGACTTTGTATTGTATGCTCCTGGGATCCACATTTGGTAAATTTTTTTTTGTGAACGCTAATTCGTACTTGATTTTAAAACAAGTGGGTAAGATAGTATATGCATTTAATCCGGTAATTTCTCTGATGGATCTGTTTTTCGACAGAGTGATTCTAGGAAGTTATGGATGTCCTTGTTATTGGCTTTTAATCCTTCTTCAGATAGCATACCTAAGCCATACCCTTTATTTCTGATAAATTCTGGTGGTTGGTGGACATTCGCATGAAATGTGTCACTAAGAAGAACAATTGAAAAGTTATTGATCTAATTTAGCGAGAAATCAAGACAATTGCTGATATGCATCAATATCTCCTTGTCCAGAAAACGATAAAACTTTGAAGATGATACTGAGTTGTTTATGTAATGTTAGTATACGTTTTTTATACTTTTCAGAAACCAGATCTCTTATAGTATGGACAACTTCTTGAGAGAAAAAGGGTCAAACTTTTTTGCTTGTTCTATTGGTAGCTATTTTTCTACCTTTTTGCACAGTGATTTTCAAATGAGATAATCAATACTGAAACATTTTGCGCTTAGAATTAATCATCTTAGCGAAATTCAATTTGGTTTGTTGTCCATCACCGTCTCCTCCATCTTTCAAATATATTGTGTATTTATCTCCAATTTGTTTTTCAACCTGAGCCTCATTTGTTACCAGCTGAAGCACAAATTCAGTGGTCATCTTAACAAACTCTTTAAACATTAACTTCACACCTTTAGTTCCAGGAGTCAACAGCAACAGGTCTAAGTTTTTACGACCTGCAAGCAAATAATTTTTTTTGTAGGCAAATAGATTCCTTTGTTTCCTAAAACATATCTAACTTTCTGAATTTGCTCTCTACTTATAGTTAAATTATGTTTAAAGCCTATAGCTTTGTCAACTGAAAATTGGTTTTTTGATTCAAAACTGTCCTCAAATAAATTCAGTCAAACATCAGCTATTTCCTTTTCACTTTACCGTTTTTCTCTGTACAGTAAATAACTAAGGAGCTGGTTTAAAGAAAGTTCAGGGAAATTTTCTATATATTCACTCTTTAGATTTTTTGCAAGTGATTCTGTTCTTTCTTTCTGACGTCTATCACCACTCTCAAAGAATGATTGTACTTAATAGGGTTGTATTTTCAAGTTTTGCTCTTTTTGTTCTTGATTCTTCATTATCAAAGTTTATAATCGTAGTATCAGCTGCAAGAGTAGCTATATAGTCATAACCACTTTTTTTTTTTTGATGTGTTGCTTTGAGTTTTCAGTATTTACGTAACATTAAGGAAATTATTTCCTAGTGGTTTTGGAGTATTGTATCAATGTTTAGTTCATCTTCAACTTTCGTACATGTAGATAACATATATACACTTAAATTTTTATAAAATAAAACAAATGTTACTTATACCAACCAATATATATATAGTATAAAATTATAAAGTTACTGAAATTATTTCAGATGATTAAAATCAACAAAATCGTGGACCCTATATGTTTTTAAAAAACAATGCAATGTCTTTTTGGTCAATTTTCTTAACCTCAAATATACATAAATTTTTAATGGCTAAAGGTATTGACCTAATTTTATTTTTGCTGTCTTTTAAGTTCCAATGGCTTTAATTTGATGCCTAATTTGGTGTCCAATGTGTCCCAAGTCCCAAAGTGTGTCCTAAATGGTCCAAAAATTGGAAATGTCAATATTTTTGCTAAAAAAAAGCTCTGATTCTTACAAAATGTTTTATTGGATGTTTGCTGTTTCTTTTTTGGGACTAATTATAAAACAAGTGAAATTTTGATTAAGAATTCTTGTGTTCATCAATTAAGGTTTTTAAATTAAATTTTGTTTTTTTTAAGAAGATTCAAATATTCGTAATATTTCATAATAGTCAATAGTCATGCGTTTTGTTTTATTCTGCAAATTCACTTATTTTTGTTAAAATTCATTTATTGCAAAAGCAAAAAGTGAGCATCGGGTGCTTTGCAGCTGGAGCTCATTTGGCAGTAACACAAAAAAAATTTCTATAGTGAGGAAGTTTTTTTTTTGCTAACTAATGCTGAATCCGCAGAAAATTTGTGCCTAAATTCGTTCTTAAATACATGCATAAAATTGTGCCTATGTTTTCATATTTTGTTTCCCCTCCTTATTTCTTTATTAATAATATTTGAGCAGCAGAGAATAATCCCATTGAGAAAATAGTTATCTAATAATATATCTTGATTTTTCTTTCTCACTTTTAGTTTGTTTTCGATTTTTTTTTCAGTTAGTATATCTTGAAAATTTTGGAGGAGGCTCTCGGTAAATCTGTCATAGCAACTCATTTTCATGTGGCTATGGTAATTATCTTGACCACCTATTGTTGAGAGCCGCCACCTATGATTTGCATTTTTTTTGTTTCAAATTTCAAATCGATTTTCATTTTATGTTAATTTATAATTTAAAAATTGTTTCCGTCTCCAGTGTGTTTTCGTATTTTTATTGTTATTATTATTTTTTCATTTACATAGCTTGAAAATTTAAACTCTCGGCTCTTATTGCAGAATTTTTGGTTGAAAAATTTTTGAATTCTTATGAGGTCTTATGAGAACGCATTTCCCAGTGAAAACGAAAAATAAAGCTCTGTACTCAAGCGAGTGCTTTGTATAAAGTTTCTGAGATGACAAGAAAATTTTTTTAACTCTTAAAAAGATAAAATTTCTGCAAGCTGAACTTAATTTTTGAACAATGAAAACCTGTGCTGTTTAGATAAATCATATAAAAGATACTTTTAAAGAAAAACATATGAAATATGCAAATTTAAAATATATCATCACAAACCTGATTATAATCTATTGATAGTATTTGCGCAATATTACGATGTTGTCATAAAATAATTGTTCAATACCAATATAAATTTTTGTTCTTTGAAGAACAAACTAAATTGCATAAATACATGGTTTAGTAGTTTCCATTACAATAATGTCCAACTGCACATAAGGCATTGTATTTAACTCGCTTTCTCATACAGACGTTATTAGCAAAAATAAATGGTAGGAAAGCTATGAAGATTTACAGTAAATGGCTGGATTTGTACTTTAGCTACTATATGAAATATTTAAATGTTAAGGGTGGTCAATGCATCTTTTGACAATTTAAGTTTGTGTAGGTAGCTTATAAGCTTTATCTTTTCTTTTGTTGTTTGATTTTCAACATTTAAAAAGTTTTTCTTAAAATTTGGGCATATTTTTTGGGCGTCCATACTGGTCTATCGGTATGAAAACTGGTCTGGATTCGCTGCTGAGCATTAATTACCATATACCATTTTAAACCTTGGCTTGCCAACTAGCTTACCATGCTTTTGCAAACCTATATATATTGATGTGTTCAAACATTTACTTTTAGCGTCATCACTATATCTTACTTGTGACAGTGGTTTTGCATCTAATGTTTCTGCAACAAATGATGTATTTATACCCCAGCACTCCCCTAGGTATGTAGTTTATTTATTTTTTTCATTACCATGGCTTTAGCAGGAGTACTGGGTCACCTTATGAGATTAGGTTTCTCTAAATTTTAGGTACCCTCAAGTAGCAAGTGTGTTCAGGTACCCCATGTGGTAAGTATCTCCTATAATAAATAATAGTTCTCAGAAATATAATAGTTCTCCCTCTTCAAAACCTGCTAGAAGTTTCTTTTCGTGGGTCATGATTTTTGGTCTGGCTGGTAGCTCAAAAATCAATTAGGGACTCGAGTTCAATAACCAAGATTTTAATTCTTACATGTTCGTTTTAGTGTTTTCGTTTAACAAGACCAAGCCCCCTTTCATGTCAAGAGGAATAGCTTGAAAAAGAATCTCACTGATGGTTGATGCCATGATTACTTTTGTGAAGATTTTCTATTCAATCATCAAATTTTCTATAAAAGCTTAGATATTGATTCTTTTAGGAGTTTATTTTCATCTGAAACTTAAATTTTAATCTGGCTTAGTTAAGTTGTTTAAAAAAGTTTTACACAAGATTGTATAATTAGATCTCTTGATTTAACAATTGAATTTAAAACTTTACAACTGTTTTTTTTTTTGAATTTTATAATAATTCCTTACCCATGAAACAATCTTAAGACTGTCAGGATCAGTTCTCGTTCATAGATTTTCTTTATATCCTATTATCGATTTTTGTTTTGTTACACTGATCCTTAATATTAATCTTTCATTTCTTGAAGTTTTGTGAAAACGTATTTTTTTGTGGACACCCTTATGCATCTTTTACAACTTTATCTTTATTTAAATTGCAATTAATCAGTCGTTAAATATTTATTATTTCCACTAAACATTAAAAACCCCTTGTCATGTTACAATGACTTAATGATTTTTTTTAGGTAATTTGTCATAACCTTCTTTTTCTTTATTCTCATTTTATATGAATAATTCTTGACAAAATATTACCTAAAATTGGATTTTGGACATATGTAACATTATAAGAGTATGAATTTATTCATAATTTGTAATCTAAAAATAAACATTCACCTATTGACTTATAAATATCAGATACATAACAAAGAAGTTGTTTTAGTACCCTAACTAGATTTTTTCTTTCTTTGATTTCTCATAGTTTGAAAAAGAAACTCTTGAAAACACAATCGACTCCATTAGCAAAGCTTTCCAGCGCAACAAAACATTCAACTCCCAAAGATCCACAAAGGTCACTTGAGGTAAAACTATTTTTAGAGTATGTCCTTAAGTCCTTTGTCCTTAAGCTCAATTTTTTTTAGTTGCTGAACTACAATAGGATTTTTCCGATTAAAATCTTTGTTGGCTTCCTGACCATTGAATGAGTCAAATTTTTAACTGGGAATTCTGTCTGGCATTTCAAAATTTATAAAATAAGTGATTTTAAATTAGATGTTTATCCTCTCAGAACATTCCAATGTATATTCTTATATGTGAATAAGAAATTGTTGAAAATGGTTTTTTTTTTCACAAGATGTTATTTAAGTTTATGATGTCACTATAATCAAAAATGTCTGTTTTTTTCCTTTAAACTGATTTAATTTAATAATCAATATTTAATTTTTTAGTGATATAAAAAAAAAAAAAAATTGTAAATCCGCTTTTCAATTGAATTCAGTATATTTTTCTGAATGATAAACAGATAAATATCCTTAAAAAAACTCTGAAAAAGGTTTTTTTAAAAATCTTATTATATAAAAAAAAAATTCTTTCTCATTTTCAAAATGTTTTAAGAAAAAATTTTAATAAATATGTTTATAAATTAATTGACAAACTTTACACAGGTGTAAATGTTTAATATGTTTAGAATTTAACTTATTTTGGTTGTTTTGAAAATATGAGGAAGATGCACATCTATGAGTTTTTAATTTCTTTTTTTGTAGGTTAATGCTTTGGTATTTTTTGATAGAGTTGTTTAAATTTATTTATTTGAAATATTATTGGTTAAATCAGATGTCCCCTACACACATAACCCTTGTTTTATTCTCACATTGCTCTCACTTTATCAACTTTCAAACCAAAATATGTAGTGGAACTGAAAAGGTTAAACAAATTTTGGAAAACAAAAAGTTACCATTTAAAAATGAATACTATTTTATTTTCTAATTTCAGTCAATTGCTATTGACCTTACTTTTCCGCCTTAAAAACTAGTTTAAATGCTAAAATTTCAATAGGTAATCAACTAACATAACTTCCTAATGCATTTAAACCTTCTGAAGTAGCTTTTTGATTCTGGAATACAATATCATTGATCAATTAACAAACTTTAATTTTTAAAAGCCTACCTTCATTTCTTAATAAAGTTCACTACAAAATCTCTTCTAGCAGATCTATAACTTTGCTTTTTTCTTACTGATAACTGCATACTTTAATAGCTGGATACGGTTAACTCAAACCAAACTTTGTTTAAATATCAGCAATCAGAAAAAGGTTTATTTGATAAAAAAATATGGTGATTGCAAAAAATACTTTATTCTAGAAATAGGAAGATTTCTTTGAAAGTCCCCTTCAAATAAACGAATACTTGCCCCCTTCCCCTCTCAATTAAGTCTCTACTCGAGAGAAAATTAATCTCAACTATCCTTGGCTGACACTTGACATCATCCGGTGAGTACAAATCGCACTGAGCAAATATAAATTGTACCGAGCGATTGAAAAGCAAAAAAAAGTTTTTTTTTTTGCATAACAACAGGGCGATAAGCTTGTTACTATGCTTTCATTGAGGAAAGTTTTTTAGGTTTGTACGGTTAAATAATGATTTCCGATGTCAGAAAAAAAAATGATGTCAAACATTTAGAAATTTTATAAAGCAGGTAATTTTGTTATCTGATTTTGTGTCGTGGTCTCCAAATCTCTGGGTTGACATCCGGTGGGGGATAATCATGTCTCATGGCCAGGTTGGGATCTTCAGCCTTTTTTGGCAGCCTTCCTAGTGATGGTGTCATGATAAAAACATTTAGTTCCTTGATCTGTAAAATGGTAGATGACAGGAAGGGCATCCGGTCCGTTAAAATCATGCTGATATGATGCAAATGAACTCATATGATGGTACAACTTTCTAATCAGGATAGATTGTTTTGGAAGAGTGCCATAAATAACCCCGTCTAATCCATGCTAGCATGAAAAATAAATGTAAAACTATATTAGAAAAATATTAGATACACGTAGGTATTATTATTATTATTAAAACAGCCTCTGATAATTAAGTTTAATTTGGCATTGTGTATGAATTTTTTAGTTCTAAAAAGTTGTTTTTCAAATAAAATATGCCTGTGAGCTACTTCACTGAAAATTACATCAGTAACTTTAAAAATTTTCGATTATAATCAAAATAATTTTTCTCAGTGATCGAGATATAATGGAGTTGTGTATACTTATACTATGTGTATACTTGTTGTATACTTATCAAACCAAACAAATCATTCCATTTTTACTAACTCTCACCAACAAAAAAATTTTATAGCTGAATAAAAGGCATGGTATTCCATTATGAAAGGACTTTAATCTAAGTTAAACCTAAAAAAAAAATGACCAGTTAAATCAAAGTTAACCTTTGATCATAAGATTTTCAAGTCAACATTTTGCCAAATTGATTTTATCACTTGTTTTTGTTTTATTAGATTTATTATTTTATCCCTTGCGTACTTAAACATTATGGTTTGTAAGTAATTTCTCAATATTTACCTTGTAACTAAATTATATTTAGCCTAACCTCGAGAATTAAAATGTCTCCTGAATCTTGTGCAAGACTGACATTTGCAATTTTCTTTTGAACTTTGTGTAAAAGTGACCATAATCATTTGCAAATTGATTTTAGATAAAGAAGAATGCACCAGATTCAGAGTTGCTAGGTAAGAAATATATTTTAATACTACAATTGTTAAAGTTTGATATATGTCATTATTGATTCCCTACATTTAGGTTTTTTAGGATCCCTTAAAATCACCATTGCGTTTGTTTTTTGATAGCGTGTTGTTTTATTAAACTTCTTATTTCCTAATACATTTTTTTGATATAGCACGATGATATATTAAACTTTTTATTTTCCCATCAAATCTTTTTGGTAGCATGATTTTATATTAAACTTATTTCCCTATCACATTTTTGTGATAGCACATTGTTATAATAAACTCCTTTTTCCCCATTACATTTTTATGATGGAATGATGTTATATCAAACGTCTTATTTACCCATCACGTATTTTTGATAGCATGATTTTATATTAAAGCTCTTAATTCCTCATCACATTTTTTTCGATTGCATGATGTTATATTAAATTTATTTTCCAGTCACATTTTTGTGGTAGCACGTTGTTTTATCAGACTTCTTATTTCCCCTTTACATTTTTTGGTAGCATGATGCTATATTAAAGCTCCTATTTCCTCATTAACTTTTTTAAATTGCATGATCTTACATTAAATTTTTATTTGACTATCACATTTTCTTGACAATGTGGTGTTTAAACTTTTTATTTCCCCATTACATTTTTATGATGGAATGATTTTATATCAAACTTCTTATTTCCCCATCACATTATTTTTGAAATCATAATGTTATTTTAGACTTTTTATTTCGTTGTTACATTTCTTTAATAGCATTTTCTTATATTAAATTTTATATTTACTTAGACATTTTTTTTGACAGTATGATGATATATTAAACTTTTATTTCCCTATTACGTTTTTTTGATAGCATGATGTTATTTTAAA
>JAUZNK010058957.1:0-15107 GCA_035046665.1 Euphysa ruthae
AATACTGCCTTCTTTTTTTTTTTGGATAATATGAAATAATCCTGTTACTTTTTAGGCTTTTTTGTTGTTAATGTTTTTTAAATAGCCGTATTCAAGAAATTGTGATTTTTTCAAGGTGTTAAATTTGATTGATTTAGTATTAGTATTCACTTCTCATTGATTTAAAAATTTTATCAAGCCTTTGTTAAAAGCCTGAAAAATATTCGGATTTGTGCAGAATCTTTTTTATTCAAGATTTGTATTTGTTATGCATTGATATTGTTGAAATTTCAAGAGAAATGTTATGTGCCTGAGGTTATTGTGCATATAGTCATTCTGCTTGAAGTCAAGGCCCAAAATCAAAGGAATCAAAATAAATAGGACTTAGTTTTTATTGAAAGTTACACAAATAATTTAGGCTGGGTTCGATACAGAGATAGCAAAATCCTTTGTTTCATTTATTATTTCAATTTTTCCATTAGCTGTAATTTTTCCGATTGTTATAATAATAGTTACTATAGTTATTTTAATTTCATTGCAATAAAAATTTATACTATATGATATAGAAAATAACATTGTTATTTTAGTTTGACTTTGGTGAGGACAAGCAGTGTGTACATGTCTGCACAAAGACTTATAAGCATGAAAATAAAGGAGATATGAAGAAATTAAACTTTTTAAGGAAAGGTATCATGGAGAATTACCAACATCACTGGTGAGTTGTATATGTTATTGGGTCACTAAAAAATCACATAAGTTTAACTTCATTTTTTATTTGTAAAAAATAATACATTGCTTTTGGAACTTTTTTTAAAAACTCATTTCAACCTTTTCAACAAGAAAAACTTTTGTTTATCTGTAATCTTCTACTTTGCAAATGCATGGATATTTTGTCATACCCTTACCTTGTCATAATTGGCAATTAATGATGATTGTTTCTAAACAAAATTGTTATAACCACCTTAATACCTCATAAAAGTTTCAATTAGCTAACTTAAATAATTTTACTTCGCATGGTTACCATCTTTCTGATATCTGTGGGCACACTGACTTGATATAAATGAAGCTTTTACACCTAATGTGAATATTAGCTCAGCCTTATGATTTACGCTCTTTTGAACTCAAAATTTACTCTCCCCACATAAAGCTGATTAAAAAACTATAGTATTGTTATTTTGCAATCATAAAACCCATTTGCAACTTTTTTCATTGTAAATTAATTCAACAATTTCCTCAGATTTCTAGATAAAACTACAACATGCCACATTACAACATGTCTCATCAGCAAATCACTTTCAGTGAGAGCTTATTATATACACAAAGTGATCTTTATTTTCTTGTGCTAAAGATATTATTGACTCTAAGGACCTTGAAATCAAATTCCAACATTTATATACAGTATATACAGTACTGATTGTATATTTTACAGTATTTACTTCAGTACTTCTTGCTAACAATATATTTTTTTGAGAAAAAAAAGAGAAGGAAAAAACGTAAACTCAGAAGTCCAGGAACAACCAATTCAACTACAAAAGCAGATTCAATCTGCATAATAAATTCTAATTCTTTAGTGAAACTTTTAAACAAACTGTCATAACATTCGAACAACCTTTTTTCATACACTATTCTTGCATGCAAAAAAAACTTTTTCTTAATGATACAAGCAGTATTGCCTATCACATTTAATTTAAAGATTGTCCATCAGTATACATTTTGAGAATTCAAATGAAAGATTATGAAGTGCACAAAAGAATATTAGTTCACGGTTAAAAAGCTGACACTAAAAACAAAATATTGCTGGGAAAAGGATCATACTTTCAATTTTCAAATCTTATTTCCTGTCATGCAAACAAAAAAATACATTGGACTCTACAGTCTGCAAACACAAATAACCAATAAGAAGTCTTCTAATGTTTAATCTTCCTTTTTTTTCCATGTCTACAGTCATATTATCATAATTTTCATATTAACTTATCCCTATTTCCCAAATATCAAGCTTACTATAAACCTATATATTATAAAGTTCATTTATAATTTGTTTGGAGATGTGAGCATGTTATCTTACTTCTGGTCAAAGTATTTAAATTTTTATCTATCTAGTAAAATGACTTGACAAATCAAAATACATTTCAAGTCACTGTAACTCATGATATGACCTTTTAATTTATAAATAAAATCTTGCTAAGTCTGAAAATCTAAGCAAAAAATTTAAGAAATTAAGTATGAGAATTCTTGCAAATATTAAAATCCTATTAAAAAAGTTTGGTTAAAATAAAAAAAATTAGTGTAGATTTTTGTGATGAATTGAAAAAATTGTTTTTCCCTTTTTCAAGGATTTTATTTTACTTAACCTTTTATTAGCAATTACCTGATCAAGTCTCTTCTCCCACTTCTCTCCCATCTTTGATAATAAAAGCTCTTCCCCCTTTAATAATCACCACATAACATTTTTAAAATTCTGAAGCGCCTTTTAGAGAATAGACAGTAAACGTATCTTGTTTAAATATTTAGGATTGTGGACAATATGCCTGTTACTTGGTGTTATGATGTTGCAGATACAGAAAACAAGAAATACTGTTCAACAGGTTTCCCTATTGGCTGTTGGGTCGCAGAAGATGGGGAACCAAAAGATGCCTGTGTTATAAGCGTAAGCATTGTTTTCTACTAAAACAATAAGAGTTGTGCTGAATATATTTTTTTATAAACGAAAAAAATTGCGAAGCTGCAAAAAATTTATTATGAAAATAGTTTTATATAAAAAAATGACTTCAATCACTTTACTTTTTATTTCCCCATAGCTAGGAAGATTCAATGTTATATTTGTCTAGCGCATGCAAAAAATCTAACACTAATACAGGAAAAAGAATAAACATAAGGGTAATCAATTTTTAAACAAATGCAGTGTTCTCGATTGAAAGGCTTTAAAGATATTTCATGGCAACACAATTTTGTTAGTCTTTTGGTGCAATGAATTAGTATGCATTGAAAACTTTGCATGGGTTGGAAAATGTACTTAAGACCGAGGAATTGCCTATGAATAACCTAAAAAATACAGCTTCTCGCAATGAGTTTAAAAATTTTTTTGTTTCAAAATCAAATCTTATTTATGTTTTTTAAAACTTTTTTGTAGCAAAAATTCCACGAAGCTGACACATATTATTTCTTTAATCATGTTACTATCACTATCACTTATCATGACGGTCTCAATGAACAGTGGTCTGGAGCCAGACTATTATCAGCAAAAGTTGAACCTTCCAGGTAAGATAGTTAAAGCTCTAAAAATAGAAAAATATGCTATCCCTTGTATCAAAGCTTAACCTATCTGGTAAGAAATTTTACCCCCCTTGGTAAGACTGCTCAATTTACTTGAAGCCTGGTCAGAAAGTTTCCCCTCTCGGTTAAGAAATTTGATCTTCACTAAAAGAAATTTGAACCTCTGCTAGAAAAAGTTGAAAAATTTTACTATGAGAGTTTCTTTGCCTCAATTAACCAAACAAATTGAATGTTGTCTTCTGCAATTCAGTGACATCTCCTCCACAATTTATCCACTCCCTCTCCACAATTCAGCCACACCCCCTCCACAATTCAGAAATGTCCCTTCCATAATTCAGCCACGTTGCCTCACAGTTCAGCCACATCCTCATAGTCCTTATGCGGCCTGTTACTGTTATGTGGCCTGTTGCAATTTTTTTTTGTTCTTTTTATACAAAATTTTAAATGGCATGAAATGAATAATTTTTATTGTCCAGTAAGTGGTTACTTAGTAAAACATGCAGAATTGCCAGCATGCAGAATTTATTCCGGAAAGCATATATCTACCAAATTCGCATGTGCTGCTGAGCCTGGTTGTAAACTAATATTTTTTCTAATTCATAGCATGGATCACACTTATGAAGGAGATACTGTTAAATGTTCTGGTTTAAGAGCTAAAGGGGTGAAAGGAAAACCCAAGGACAAAAAATCACAACCTGATGCCAAAATCTCATACACATATGACATTAAATTTCAGGTAATTATCATTTGTACACACTGATTTTTAGTGTTATTATGCACTCTTAGGCTTAAAGCTTACTATTTGTTTGTTTGACCATCCTTTTATTAGTCAATTTTTCTCTCAAATCATTTGATCTTTTCTGTAGATTTTGCATGTTGTTATTAGACAAAAAGGAGAAGTGTTTAACATTTAAAAAAAAAAAAAATTATTTTTGATGTAGATATTCGCTTGTCAAATATATTTGTTCTGAAGCCCCAATTCCTCGAGCAGGTCAATTTAAGCAAAAAAATGTTATCTTGCAAATCTGATGAAATTTTTAGGGTGTTTGAATATATAATTTTCAGTAATTTATGCATAAGTTGGCTATTTTCAGTAATTTATGCATAAGTTGGCTATTTTTAGTAACTTATGCATAAGTTTGCTATTTTGAAAGTTTTATTGGGTCAAGTACCTTAGTTTCTGAGCATTACAATAAAAAAAAAATATTAATTTTGATAATTTATGACTAATAAGGTCGTTTGGTCAAATGATTCATCTTTTTTGTGATTTAGGTTGACAATTCTTTGAAATGGGCTTCACGTTGGGATTACATTTTAGAGTCCATGCCACATACTCAAATTCATTGGTTTAGGTATGTTGTTATTTTCTTATTTGTTACTTCATTTGAGAATACAAAATACTGCTGCATCAACAACGGTTTTAATTTTATTTCATAAAATAATTAAATTGCTGTCTTGAAAGTTTGAATAATTTTGAATATAATTTTTCCTGTAAAAACAATATTTGTATGAAAATTATCTGTAAAATGAATTTAGCGTGCAAAACTATGTTGGATACTTTTTAATTCTCTTATTTGGCCCTTTACACATCGTGCCCAGAGGTGGAAAAACTAATTTTTTAAGTTTCTTATTTAGTAATAAAATGAACTGAACTGCAAAGTTTTATAAGACTATCAGATTGCAAGACCAGCAAAAAAAAAAAAAAAAATGTAGATCAAAAGCTTTAAAAGAATTTTTTATATGTCCATTTGAAGTGAAGCAATATTTGGAATGATGAAATAGTTTTAATCCATGAAATGGATTTAATACCTTCAACATTACATGATTTAAAAAAGGGAAACGAGTCAACCCACAATATGCACCATGGGACCACATTTTTAGAGCATTTTGAACAAAACCCTAAAAATTGATACTTTTTTTACAAAGAATTGCAGACTTGCGGTCAAATGATCCTTAAAACATATCATTTTGACAAACAGGTTCAAAAAACCGAAGTCCGTCTAAACCTGCCCCAAAAAAGAAAATATTTTTCAGATTTGCTAATATTGGGTAAAAATTGCTAGCTAAATTTCCATATTTATCAATTTAAAGAACTTTTAAGGTAGAAAACTTTTGTGAATTATGTTTAACCAGGAACTATATAAATTAGGCTTGAGAAATAATCCATCTTCAATGGAATTGGATTTTGCGGCCCAAAAATGTGGAAAAATGTATATAAAAAGTAAGCAAAAATTTTCATACTTTTCCGTCTGTCATCATGAACATCTCACAGGAATGAGCAGCCATTTGATAAACAATGGGAGAAATCTTTTCAAATATGGAGTTTTGTTTAAAATGCATTATCAGGTTTTTATCTGGCTTTTTGAGCTAGACTTAACATCTTGGTGAAATAGAAAGTATTTCTGAATATGCAGACTGGTCTTACGTATTGTCCTTACGTATTGCACTGAAAATGCTGCTTCTATTTTGGGGACTGAAAAATCGTTCAGCTATCAGATAGTCAGTTTTTTCAAAGATATGCTGAAAAAATCATTTTTAGCTGTAAGTTAACAAATGTGATAATTTGGGCTCAGGCCCCTGAAAAACTAAATTGTTAAAAACATTTTTAGATCCTCCTTATTATCACGCTTCAAATGTGCTCTCAACCACTATTAGACTATGATTTATTGCAAAGATCACTGAAAAACACAATTTTGTTACCAAATGTCCAAATATGGTAATTTGGGCTCAGATTTCCAAATAATTAAATAATTCAAAACTTTTCGATGTTGATAAATCCCCTCATTATTATGCTTCAAATAAGCCCTCAACAACTATCAGGCGATCGTTTTTTCTTATGATTTTGAATTTTTTCCAATAATTGCCAATCTCGGCACAATGTATTTTAAACCAAGATAAATCAACGTTTTTGTAATTTTTTTATGGAAAACTAACACGGGAAAATATAATTATCTTTAAAAAGTTCTTTTTTGTGCCTTATTATTAATCAATATATTATATAATATTAACTTATTATTAACTTATTAACTTGTTATTATTATTGTTAACATTGTTTTCATGATTTTTCATGATTTTGACTAAATAACTCCGTTTTTGGCTTCTTAGAACCTGAAAAAAATGTTTTAAAGTAGAATTGGTAATCAAGATAGGCCTTAAAGTTTCCAAATTTTCTCGCAAGTCAAAAGATTTTGAATTATTTACAAGCTGTAAATAAATGTATAAATAGTAGCCGCTGGCATAAATCATGACCCAATATACTTTGGTAACTTAAAATATCATGAACCTTGTTTTCATTTTGCTCTTTGTAATATTACTTCTAAAAAATAATTTATACTTTGTAGGTAACATACTGTAATAAAGTAGTAGCACAAATAAATCTGTATCCTCTCTGAAAACAGCAGTATTTTTTTTTGTCATAGACTCGTGAACACCAACTTTAGCTATGTCTGTGTCAGCGTCTTCCTCGGCATAAATGACTTTTGCAGTTATGTTTTAAAAGATTTTGTCCTAATAATTGAATAAGTTTCTCTTTTTATGATAATTGAGGGAAAAATATCTTCTCCTACTTCAAATTTCGTAAAAAAATTTTTCAAAACAATTGTTAATGTCCAACAAAGAAAACTCAATAGAAAAACCATTTTATGGTGGTTAGTACTTTGGGTTACCATCACCCAGGAGGCTGGGGTTCGATTCTCTCATGGTCATTATGTTCAAAAGTTATTTGTTTTTGTTCTCATATTGTGTTGTATAATGTGAGTTCATCGTTTATGAAAATCAGTTGTATTTCTGAAAATGGGGTCACATATGTAGTATGTGTTTATATTGAATTATTATGTAGTTTAGCAGTGTGCTTTTTATTTAAAGATAGATCCATTATTACAAATATAGCAATTATTGTGAATTTTTCTAAATAATTATATATTTATTTATTATATAATTCTATATTATTTACATTTCTTTTCTTTTTTGGAAGTTTACACTACATCTCCTGTGGTAAACACAATAGTAGCGTGTATGTCAAACACATAATATTTAATCATCCCAGCGATATCATGTGACCATTTACATGTGTCTTTTTTACAGCATTTCAAAATTGATTGAACAAACTGATCATTGAAAAGTTTATAAAGTTATTAAGTGTTATTATTATTTATTATTATTATTTAATTAATTATTATAAATTATTATTTGTTATTGTGAAGTTATTATTATTGTGTAAGAGATATAATCTTTCATCAGAATTATTTCACTGTGAGTTTTGTTTTGCTGTGTTTTGGACACAAAAACATAAAAAGCATCCTAAGAATTAAAGCAGAAGCTGTACAACGATTAATTGTTCATATTTAGTGAAAAAAAAGTTTATCAAGTTTTCTCGTAATCACTTTTTACATTTATCAACCTGCATAATAAAATAATAGATGATTGTTACTAAATTTAAATTAAGCGTTTGAATGACATCAATTTTACCACTTCAAAACATTTTGACCTTAAGTACCAGGTAATTACAGAATTCATATATTAAATATATATTTATATTATATTTATACATTTTTTTCCATAAAATAATTGTTGGCGTAACATTATTATTCTTTTGACATATAATACAAACGCTGCTTGTTTTATCCAGTAAAAACCATCATTTTTTTCTAGCCTCTCTTTATTATCATGGAGGCTAAAATATAATTTTATGGAACATTAAAAGCAGGACAACATAAAATATAACTGAACAAACTGTTTTATTTACATATATCTAAAAAAATACTCAAAATATACAACAGTGTGTAACTGTGTAACTGAAAACTCACTTTTTCTATAGACCAAAATTAAAAAAAAAAAAAAAAAAATTAGTAAAAAAAAGTCTTTAGCAAAAAAAAACAATGTAACATCTTACCTTTATATACATCTTAACATTTTACCGCATTTTGCAGTACATGATGGATTCAAGATAGGCCTGTCGATGATAGACTACTAGAGATATGGCCAGAGATAATTAAGGTTGTAAAGTATTGGAAAACCGAAATCTAAACAACCAATATGTAAAACTTTTATTACTCTTGTTAATGATTTGAATGATCAACTCACACCACTCAAGTTAAGTTTTTTTAGTTACTTCGCATCTCTGTTGCATTTGTTTGTCGTGAAGTACCAAAGTGAACAATCCCTGATGCTATACTTGTATAAAGATCTCATAAAATGTCTGGAAAATATTCTGCGAGTGATTATTAAAGAAGAAACCCTTGATTGTCAGGGAAAGGATCTCTCAAAAGTTGATCTAAGCAAAAGCTGTAATCTGAAAAGTAGGAAGGATTATATCTTGGTCTGGTAACGGAAGGAATGTTGAAGGAGCTCAGAAAAAAAGATAAGATCGAAGAGAAGGATGTTAATTTTTACTTTTTTATTAAAAAAACTTTTAGAAAGAAGCCCCATTAATTCTGTTGTGGTCCATAAAGCAAGGCTTTTTAACCCTTTGTTCATTAACTCAGAGAACAAAGGTGCCCTTTTGAAAATAATGAAGTATCTTCAAAGCATTTACATATGTTAAAGGTCATTACTGTTAGATTTGGACCTTATGAGCAGTCCAGTGATTTTATACAGTAATCATAAGTCAGCTTAATTGTTTTAAATGATGTCAATCGTTTAGATGAATTGTTTTTTTGATCATTTGAAATTTCAAATTCCCTAGATCTCGGACATTCTTGTAATGATCATCTTCGCCATCAATAATGGAAAAGCTGTTGAGAGAGGTTTTTCAACTAATTCCCAAGTTAAAGATGTAAACATGAAAGTAGATTCAATGAAATGAAAAGGCAACGGTTGGTGAGAGATCATGACAAAATATGGTCAAAAGCCATCCACCATTATCATTATCATTATGAACCCACTTTTTCGTTTTGAGGTTCTTGAGACATATGTGATCAGTTTAAAATTATCTTTCCAATAAGTACTCAAATGAGCTGTTTTGAAAATTTTAAAAATTGGGTCAAGTTTTTGTCCGATTTTTAGTACGTTAAAAATACATTATATAATAGTTTAAAATCAAACAAAATATTTTTGCAATTTTCTAATATTTTGGTATAACTGAACTAAGTGGGCTTTTATTTATTACGCAAATCTAAAATGTCTCATCTCTGTGAGTCTCAATGGGAGTCAGACTTGTGTGCGAATTTTAAGGCCAGTATCAAACCTTTGTATTTGAATTGTAGGTTGGGTAATCTGATGCTTTTTTTTCAGTATAATGAACTCATTAGTGATTGTACTGTTCCTATCTGGTATGATTGGAATGATTTTGTTGAGAACGTTACATAGAGATATTTCGAGATACAATCAGTTAATTGACTCAGAGGTAGGTTTTTTACTTATTGTCTTAGTCTGCAAGAAAATCAAGTAATTAGTTGTAAGTTAATTAGTGTTGTCAGTTCATCATTAATTACCATTAAAGAGCATTAGCTTGTCGTGATTTTTTATACATATTTTTATTTTTACTCATAATATCTAACTTAAAAAAATTGCAAATAAACAAGTTGCTTCCATACCTGCTCATTTTTAGAAACTAAACAACACAGGCCTTAAAAAATATATATTTTTTTTGACGAGTACGTTTTCATACGGGAAAAAAAATACTATAAAACATTAGCTGTAAGGTTGCCTGTGTACTCATAATATTCAGCAAAAGTATCAACCAACTCTTATCAAAACAAATGTCAAGGTTGCTTAGTATTTAATATAGCAATGGACAACATAAGCCCAAACTGAAAACAAAATTTTATATTTTTTTAAACGCTGGGTTTTTACTTTGATGATTTTAACGCTCGTTTAAAGCCCACGACAAAATAATCTTTTTTATTTTATAGATCTCTTTTTATCTTGGGTTTAACTTCTCTTGAGCTATCTTAATTCTGTTTTTGTTTGGGAGCAATAGAATTCCAGACTTCTGTCAGTTTCTGAGGATTACTTCTCTCAACGGAATAATTGTCGATATAACTTAAGGCCTAATATAATTGATTTAATTTGATAAGAGTTTCAATAACACTAAACCTTATTATTGTCAACTTAAAAACAATGAATAGAAGTAAATAAGTTTGTGTTGCTAATATAAAATTATTAGTTAAATTTAACTGGTGTTTTTTTATGGAATAGCGATATATAAGTGCACTCTCATGCGTACATATTTGCAGATGTGTTTCACACACTTTTCTTGAAACCAATTTTATTTATCCATTTAAAATAATGTGGTTTGTAATCATGGTAGGAATTTTGGATTTTAGTATCTTGTGAGAGATAATCATCTTAAGGAATTTAGTTGTTTACAAATACAACAGAAATGATTTTCATTTACTGGTGCTGAGCACAAATACGCATGCTTTGATCGCTTTATTCTATGCTGGGCTTAAGTAATTAACTCTTTTAGAACGGGGTCAAAATCATGATTATTAATAGAATTTTTGATAGAATTATTAATAGAATTTAGAATTTTTGTGTAATTTTTTTGTTGTTTGAAGATTTATATACGGCTTTCAGAACTGGGAAAAATAATTACTTCATAATAAGCATGAATCGAATTGGGTAGAGAATTCCTAACAAAAATATAGCATATGGTTTTTAGTGAAGACAAACAAACAATATTATATGGCTTCGGTTGTTATACCAGCTTCTCGTGAAATTATGAAAGACAATTTGATTATTGTTTTTCTATAAATTAACTTTTTGCGTGTGATAAATGGCAGAATGCGAATACGAATACCAATCAGGTAACACAAAAATAATATTAAAATTTTTTATTGTGAACTAAAGCTTATAATCAATAATAAGGTATGTAACATTAACTTTAGGAAAATGCACAGGAGGAATTTGGTTGGAAGCTTGTTCATGGTGACGTTTTCCGTCCTCCAACATCAGGAATGTTTTTATCTGTATGTGTTGGGATGGGAACACAAATTGGAATTATGATCTTCATCACTCTAGGTATAGTTTTTAGTTATTATTTTTTCAGTAATATACTCTGGAAATTCTAGCTTAGTAGACCTTGTGGTTCATAATCCTCTTTGACATGAGCAAATTTTTATCTAGCTGGCCATTGGTTAGTGGCTAGTATTTTCTAGCCGGGCTTTCATTTTTTAGTCATCACAGTGGAAATCGATTTGGGTGGTCCTAATGAATTTTTATAACCTGACTCTTACTGCATTCTTTTACATTAAAAGTCTTTGTTTCATAAATAAATAAATATATATTTTGTTGACACAAGACCTTTACAAATGAAAAAAAATTTAAAGGGAGAGAAAATAAATGAGGTTTTAATTATAACATACATTAAACCGGTCATTTTTTATTTCTCTAGAGATTTTATGTTTGATTCTTCTGAAATTTTCCGTTATTTCTGATGATTTGCTACTTTGAAAATTTTATTCAGAGAATAGCAATGAATGTTAAAATCGGAAAGTTAGTCTTAATCTTTCCCTAAATGTGACTCAAACTCACCATGAACATCTTTATTTTTAATATTTTTGCAATGACACATTTTCAATTTTATCCAGGAATTATAAGTTTCCTTATTTTTTTACTCTTGATTTTCAATATAATGCATAGGACCTCAATTTAAACAAAGTCTATACTTTTGTTCTTCCTTATCATCAGTTCAAAGAAATTTTTAAATCATTTTTTTAGTTTTGAATTACCCTCTTTAAAAAAAATTTATCAGGCCAATAAACTGCTTAGTCAAGAATGATATTTTTTTTGATTTCTTGAAGAAATCTATTTTGATTATACTGAGACTAGTCCCTTTAAACGTCGGGTTTTTTATAGCTGCACAGATAATTAGATGTAATTTTAGATAATTGGAGCTAAATTTTTGAAATAGTACGTTTTTGCTATGAAAAGGGTCTAGGTATGTTTCTTAAATTGGGTTTTAAGCAATATAATAATTAAGATAACAGGATGGGGACAATCATAAAAAACTGCCAAATATACAATAATCTAAAAAACTTTCTTTGTGTGACATTGTTCAAAACAAGGAGCCAGTCAGACACAAAACGAACTCACAGAGTACAAAAGATTTAACACCAAAGTGGGCAAGTTTTATACTTATACATTGTTTAAAATTTAATTGTACTTCCAAAGCCGAAGAGATCGACATGAATGTCTTGACAAAGTGTCAATAATGATTTCCTGCGTCTAACGAGGTAATCATGTATTGGTTTAATTTTTGCATTCTTTTCATATGTCTCACTGGCTAGGTTCTAGTTTACCCCATCAATTGTTTATATGTACTTTATTTATATATACTTTATGCTTTTGATGTTTACACATCCAGTGACATAAGTTTAACGCATGGTTATACTATTAGCCTACATCCATTGATATAGGTATAGGGTACGGTTATACTATACAAGGTGTATAAAGTATATATAAATAAAAAGTGATGGTTAAACTAGAATCGCTAATAATTCTGTGATGCATTTATGTAATAATTTCTCCCGTAATTTATTCAAAGTGTAATACAGATGAATTTTAGGCTTGACTATAATACCAATCAGATATCACGAGAAGCGAACGGTTCATATTTGTTTATATTTATAAAGAAAATATATGTGATGACTTTGAAAACACTTTGCTTGAATTACAGATTAGACTGATCTGCAATATATGTACAGATTTCCTCCCTCGATTATCAAAAATTTTTAATGGGTCGTCGTTATTTATTTCATTGACTACTTTTCGATCTCCAATAAAATTAAATTGATTAATTCCTTCTACTCGAGGCTAATCTTCCCACAACACATTCTCAAATCCACTAGCTTTCTTCTTCTTATGTAAGGGCTCTTACAGCAGCAGTTAGAAGCTGAGGAGTTGTATGATATGAGATATATTAAATTAAAGGTGACCTAACTGCTGTGCGTACACTGCTGTGAAGCCGTTTTAAGGCCGTCTCAAACTTTTGATTTGTTAGCCATTTTAAGGCCGTCTCAAACTTTTGATTTGTTAGACATTTCAAAGCCGTATGAAATTTTCCAAAAATTTTGTTTTATAGCAGAACATGGGTGAAACAAAAATAGCTGTGCAGATTAAGAATTTTTTGTAATATTTTATACGGTGTTGTATGCTTTATTACCAATAAATAATAATTAATAATGCTTTGGCCAATTAAGTAACTCATTTGTTGTATAACGAGACTATATTTCAGGTTTTCTGTTCCATATGTGGTGATTGCGTGTGCTTTAAAAACTATTTTACCGTTTTCAATAACTCCACACGTAATTGTCAGTGTCTGCTTGTTGTACCAAAAGTAAAACTTGAAGTAGCTAAAAAATCATTCAAATTTATTTAAATTTATTGAGTTTACTTTATTAAATTAGATCACAATATAAAGAAAATGAATTTGTTAGTATTTAAAAAAAATTTATATATTTTTAGTATTCCTAAATAAGTATGTCAGCTTTTATTTTATTGTTTTTGTTCTCTAATGAGCTTAAATAATGTTTTAATGAGGGTATTATTGTACCCCCATTGCTTCACAGTGGACATGTTACATTGTATAAATTTTGTTTCTCTTGTTTTTTCAATTTTATTGCTCCATCATTTTTGTGGATAATTCTCTATTCAATAATTTGTGTTTATAAGTTTTGATTTAAATTTTGATTTTCTTGGCACTTTTTCTCTTTCACATTTTATACAATTTTTATTTTATTCTAAACTTTAATTTCAAAAATTTATTAAAATAAATATTTTTAATTTTGTTAGGATACCAGGACCCTTATTTACAGCAGCTATTATACCTGGTTAAAAAGGTATAATCCTGTAAAAATGTTCATGAATAATAATAATAATATCATGGGCGTTTATTCTTTAAAAAAAAATTTATTCTTTAAAACGTTTTGATTGAGCCTTGATATTAAATTTGTTAACCAATTGTAATTGTTGAACAAACTGATGTGAAATATTTATTGCTTGGAGTAAAATTCATTTAAATATAAAAGTTACCTGACTGAATTTGTGTAAAATTATTTTTTTTTTTGTATATTTTGTTATCTTTTTGGCCTGGAATCTTTTAGCATTTTCTGGTCTGGATTTTTTTTTCATGTTAGATTTTGTATAAAACTTGAGGAAAATTAAAGAAAAAAAAAATACTTAATGAAACTTAAAAATACCCATGTGTAATTTTTTTAGGTAATACATGTAAAATTTGTATCTTTTTAGGTTTTGCTTGTCTTGGATTTTTGTCACCTGCAAATCGAGGAGCATTGATGACATGTGTTTTGGTAAATATTTTTTACTCCAATACTTTATCTAGCTCAGACAGGTAGGTTTCTAAAGACTTTTACACTTCTTAGCAATGAAAACTTTTGAACAAAACTTCGTATAAATAAATATGAAAAATACTATTTAAAGAAAGGCTTTTTTACTTATTTCTAATGGTAAAGTCCTCAAAAAAAAAATTAAATTACATATACTATCCTTTAAAATTCCAAGTTCAATCAGGATCTCTTTATTTGCTTGCATGCATACATACATGGATGTCAAATATGCCTAATGGTATCACAATTCTTCTTTTAGGTATTGTTTGTGTGTCTGGCTACTGTTGGTGGTTATTTCTCAGCAAGAATCTATAAAAGTAATACTTGTTCTATTTTTTTAATAAAATTATTAAATGATGTTTTAATTATTATTTTGTTCCACATTGTCACATGGTCCTAAGGTTTTGTTCCACATTGTCACATGGTCCTAAGGTTTTGTTCCACATTGTGATATGGTCTTAAGGTTTTGTTCCACATTGTGATATGGTCTTAAGGTTTTGTTCCACATTGTGATATGGTTTTAAGGTTTTGTTCCACATTGTGATATGGTCCTAAGGTTTTGTTCCA
>JAUZNK010058968.1:0-15106 GCA_035046665.1 Euphysa ruthae
TCAGCTCAAATTAGCATGTTACCGAGTTGAATAGAAAACTTAAGTGGAGTATTTTGCCTTCACAGAACAGTGTAAGTGCCTTCAAAGAAGTTTAGTAAGTTTTTGAAATCTGTGTTAAGATTTTTCTTGATATAACCGACTTGTTTGTAAAGCCCTTCTATAAGATCTTCAGGGGAAAAAGATGAAACATTGTAAAGGCTTTTAACATTTGAAGATAGTTGGTTAAAGCAGCCATTATTATTCATTTTATTATATTATATTCAACTTATTCATATATTCACTAAATTTTACACTTTGTTACATACTACACCCATTTTATTGTATTAAATATTACACCCACTTTATAGCATTACATATAACGCCCATTTCATTCCAGTTGGCACACGACGTCGTTTTGACGAAATAACTTTGATATCAAGTTGTGATGTGGCACGACTTAAATGCAAGGTCGATGAGTCCGACGTTGCATTTAGGACAATATAACGACGTCGAAGCGACGTCGAAATTGTCAACGTGATATTAGTGACGAAATTTCTATGTCGTGACGACGTTGAAATTTTGACGTCGTATGGCAGACCAAACATAGACGTCGTTACAACATAAAATTTTGACATCAAATAACAGACCAACTTAGAAGTTTTTACGACGTCGAAATTTTCACGTCAAACAAGTGATCTTTTTGTTTACATCGAAACAACCTTTAAATTTTGGCTTCATTTTGGTGTTGCTTGATGTAAAAGCAGGGCTTATGGAAACCTTTTGGTTGTCTGTTTATGTCGACAAAGATTGTGGGATTAGTTTAATAAAATGCCGAAACTATGCAGCAGCTAATTTTAATAATTTGATGGTGTAACCAAATCGTCCGCTTTAATAATTTAATGGTGTAATCAAACCGCCCGCTTTAATAATTCAATGGTGTAATCAAATCGCCCGCTTTAAAAATTAGATGGTGTAATCAAATCGCCCGCTTTAATAATTTAATGCTGTAATCAAATCGCCCGCTTTAATAATTTAATTGGCGTAATCAAATCGTCCGTTTTAAATCACAAAAATGTGAAAAATCAGTTATTTGCATCTAAACATATGAACGCCATAAAAATGTGGAATAAAAACACAACAAAAATTTTGCAAATCGTTTATAAATTTATACGCAACGAAAATGTGGAAGACAAGAAATGTTATTAATTTAGAAATCGTTATAAAATACAAATGCAACAAAAATTGAGAAATCTTGGTTGAAAAACGATAAACTGTTTAATGACCATACATATTTTTACATATAGTCCTCCATGATGTTAAGAGAAGCATCTTGCCACAAGGTACTCCATTGTTTAAAAGCCTTAAAACTTCAGATGGAAGTCATATTTAGATTCTATTTCGCACCACTACCTAACCCCGTATGTAGATGTTGAAACAATCTCGCTAGAATTACGACAATTAAACTACAAATTTTTGAATTGCCAAATTTGAAAACGGTTGAAAACATATTGAAATTCGATCATGAATTGAAAGCTTATGCAGAGATCTATAAATTACTGGTTAGTTATATTATGTTGTTTTTGTCATACTAAAATTCCTGAAATGAAATAAAATGTTATATGTAGTAATTCGTGAACGTGTGCAAAGCATGTAAATAAAATAAAATACATTATTAAATTTTTCAATTGAAGATTCATAGAACACATGATTTGAGTGGATTATGTCTGAATATGTCTGAATATAAATTTAATGACCAGGCCATAATATAAATATAAATTTTTGTTTTGGCCTGGTCCTCTCCTAAAGGAAATCACATGATTCAAATCCAAAAAGAAATTTCAACAAAAATTTATTTAAAAACCTAGGGGTTGGGCGTAGGGCGTAGGCGTTGGAGAAATTTGGGTTACAGGCAAAATTGTTTTAAATTCAAAATATTCACGTTGTTGATATTGATGTATTTTGCAATTTTAATAAAAAGGAGTCAGTTGCGACATATGCGTAATATATGCGTAATATACGTATTTATGCGTAATATGCGTGATATATGCGTAAATGTTATATACGCTACAGGTGGCTGTGAATACATGTGATTAGGGAGGATAAATGTCATGAATACGCTAAAGATAGTAGTAGGAAGAAGCTGGAATTACATAATTTTACTCCTGTTTAGGTGTTGAAGTTGGCTCAAATCGGAGGTAAAGACCTTGCGGCTACTACGCGCAATATATCAACAAGCTAGTTAGAACATTTATATGCTATGGCTATAACTTAGGGTAATAATTTGGCCACGAATTATGTTACCTTCACTGATCTGTTTTATCACTTATTTGATAAGGTAGCCTGAAATTCATATGCATTTTTTTATACGATAAAAAAAATTGCATTTGACAGGGCTCGCCTGTTTGTTTGATGTAACGCCATCCAATTTTCTGGACTTAATTTTGTCTTATTGATCCGAAGTTTTTTTTTTTTTTGATTTCTGATCGAAAAACATAGCTAACCCTGTCAGATGTACTATTTTACACATGATTAGGCCTCAAGACCCATATACAAAACTAACATCTTATTTCAGGTTAATCATGGGGATAATTTGATATATTTCTTGGAGTAAAGCTTGAAAGCCCATGGTCAATGATTTTCTATTTTACCAGTAATGGGTCATTAGTATTATTAATATTTTACGATATCTGGCGCTTGTATTTTGTATCTTTCATTCTTAACTGCTGAATTCAAATTTAGTCTTGAATTTTTCGTTATCGTGATTTCATAAAAAATGTGATGACTTCAGAATTAAGCAGCTCATTTCCAAAAAATTAACAGCAATTTTGAAAACATCCACTTATTCATGATATTCTACGGTAATAATAGCTATGTTTACTTTTTCATCTTAAAATCGAACGCTAGTTCAATTTTGACAAATATTCATCAAATGACTTTATCAGCTCGTTCCCAGACCATCCCTGTTCTGAATAGATGGGTACGAATTAACAAGAATTGCCGGGCTGCATTTGTGTGTGTGAGTGGTAAAATCTCTTCTCAGCTATAATTTTGTGGGTGTTTGATTCATGATAGAGTTATTATATTTAGATTGTTGCCTAACGAATCGAAATATCTTTGCAACATGAAAAGACACAAAGGGAAGCACAATTTTCAGCTTTCTTCACCAAAGTTTTACGGAGATGTAGAAGGTACTGTTTAGAAATATAAAATGATTTCCGTGCTTTATATGATATTTTAAATATTCATACACAATACATATTATTAAGTCTCTCCATTTTCGGAGGCTCCATTTGAATCATAATTTGATAAATACACCATCGTTGCATTTTATTGTACAAATATAGACAATATTGACGCCCATTTAAATAGCTGAAGCCATTAAATATTTTCCAACCGTCAAACCAAAGGAGCGTAAATTACATGCAAACGCATAGAAATAAATTAATTGCATATACTTGATTTTTTCTAATTTCTCCATCATGGACGAAAATACTATAATCTACTGATTAAAAATGACGGTACAATAGGTATTTATAAATTTTAGACACAGCGTTAAATAACCACCACCAGGGAACAACGGCGTACATTCAAAACCAAATTGCTGAAACAGGCTACAAACGACGCCAGCCATTGGAGCTTACGCCGATTGCGGGCGCAGATGTACTTCAACGATGAACATATCACATGTCTTGCATACTAGCTTATGTCGTTTATACTATCACACTCTCTAAAACTATACGCTTACATTCATACGGAGATTTTATATTTCTCTAATTTTTAAATGATTTCTCGTTACTTTTTGAAAATGCATTGAATGAAATGTTAACAACGCGTGGTTTAATTTAATCTGTTAATATATCCCTTGATTTCATTGAAATCTAATACTATTTTCTCCGTCAATTCACTCAATGAAATGTTCTAGGGCCATGAATTCGTCAATTTACTAACTTAACAGTCAATATTTAATTGTTCAGTCAAAATGTTGTGGTGCCCTACCACGGAAACCGTTGGTCTACTTTCGCCATCTTTTTCCAGATAAAGGCCATTTATCTTATTTAGAATATAATATGCTCTTGGGATGGTTCAATTGAAATTGAACTTTGCAAATAGTAGTTTTTGACAGCATTAGTGGCTTTTTTGGCAATGATGTAAATTTGTAAAGCTGTTATTTATCTTAATATGATATTATTATATTGAAACTTGGTATTTTTATTTATCATGAATAGAAAACCAACCTATTGGGTTTATTGCACCCTGATGCAACTGTTGGACGGAAAATGTGTATGAAATTTCCATAGGTGTTGATTGTCAATGTGATTTGGACATTATTTCGTTATTGTAAAACGTCATGATACGACGTTTTTCTGACATAGTCTTTACGTCAAGTTGTACATCTTTAATTGTACGTATATTCGACGTAGTTATACGACGTTGCCAAGGCATTGATTCGTATTCGCTTCGACGTAAATCTCGTCTTTTTTACTCATTTGTGAAAAGTCGTAACAACGTCGTGGTGTAACGTCACGCTACCGTCACATTTTCGACTTCCATATTACGCATTATCGACGTCGCTCAACGGCGTCGATTCAACCTCACTGTACCGGATAACATTATTTATTACACCCATTTTATAGTATTACACCCTTTTCATAGCATTAACTATTAAACCCATTTCGAATTAAACCAATATTTAACCTGTAAGGTATAATTATCATATGTCAGAGAGTCTTCTGAGAAAATCGGTTTAAACAGCTTTGGCTATTTTTTAGGGCATCCATTGAAAAATTCTAGAAAGTTGTTTGTTTGTTAGGAAGGATCAGAATGTTATCTTTTATAAAGGATTTAATGGCATATTGCGATCTTTTCTCACGAGTTGTTTCCATTGAAATCTGTCACTCGTCAAAGCTACAGTAATAAACGTTTCAGTACTCAAAAATAAAACAAGACTACTGTTTCTTACTGAAAATTTTTTCAAAGAAATTAGATTTAATAAATCACTTTTTGTTTTTCTGTTGAGTCTTCATTTCCAAATTTTATTAAAAATGGACAGTTCTATTTCCTTTCTTTTTTTGCGTAATAAAATTTCCGTCCTGCTAGGTACAAAACTTGTTAATTTAAAAAAAGGCAGTTAATTTGGTGAGAGTTATCCAGGCTAGAACCAAGCAGGAAAGCATTAGCTTAACAAATTGAAATATTTCTTATATATTAAAATATACATTTTGCTTAATCTATGCTGCCTTGCTGCTTCATTTCACTTGTGTCCTATAAACCTACAATCAATAAACTTCGATTGTGATATAGAACAATCGCCTTGCTATTATTTCAATAAATTCTTGTCATTAAAGGCAACTCAGAATGTAACTTCTGGCTAATACTACATTTACATCTCATTTTTAAATCAAACGCTTTTCCAATTGAAAAGATAATTTAATATGAACAAAACGGGTTAATAAGTTACCTTATGTCGATAGAACATGTGCTTTCGAAGGTAACGGGCGAGGACCATTTGCAGTTGCCATCGTAATCAACAGCTATACGCATTTTGTATAATTCAATTCCCGTTCGAAAATCCTTTGAAGCCCTAATGTAACATTTAAGCTGTAATTTGATATTTAGCTAATAGTTTTTAGATTAAAATATTTTAAGAAGTCTATAATTTTGAAATGCCAAAGTATGAAGCATTACACAAAATCATGCCTATAACATGAACATATTGCGCTGAATATCCCAGTAAATGCTGGAGTGTCAACCATAACATACTCATCAAAGGTTTCAAAATGTCCTTCATTACCATTTAGTATACTTCGATTGAAAGTGACACAGCATAGAGTTAAAAAAGCGTAAGTTTTGAGTTTTTTAATCAATTAAATCTGCAGATCATTTTACGGAAATAGATAGAGGTGATACTTCTCTTGAGCAATCGGAGTAGGTAATGGCGTAATTGAATGACTAGTTTAAAGGTGATTTTTTTTCTTGATACAACAATCAGAAGTAATAAATTGTAAATTCAAACGACTTCAGATATGGGCAGCAAGTTTATCTATTTTGCAGCCACTTTGAAATTTTTAAATATAATATAATATACTCACCTGTAGAATCAAGCACCCTCACTTAAATATATAATTTTATTCATTAGTAAGATACTTAGTCATCGTTACGTAAGGACCATGATTCTCTTAAACCAAAAATGATCAAACACTTATTCAATTTTACAATAGTTAAATATCATTATTTTAAAAAAAAATAAATATCCGTAAACCTTACGTATTATATAGAACAATATCAGGGATCCACAACTCGGAAGCATCAAATTCTGTACGAGAGATACCAGCCCAATCATCCGGTTGCCATGTTAGCAGTGCATTTCTCCAACGTTGGGTTGTCCATGTGGTCAGGGTGAGGTATTGTTCTCGATCATTCTATAAAGAATGAACAAGAAATTTAACATATATTTTAATATGCAAAGCATTAAAAATCTTGTTATCGTATCAATATAATCTCTTATAATTCCTGATCCGGCTTTGTAATGAGGTTTTGTTATTATTGGTTGAGTTTTCCCACAAAAGTTTTTACTGCTCCGAGATGCCATCGCATGAATGTTATAATTCAAGTTTTTAATATTTCTTCTTTTTAGCTTTTAAACATATTTTTCTTATATTTATATTCCTATTTTGTTACACTTTTGTGTAGTAACTTGTAGCTATATCTTATTCATATCTCAATTTTACTTTTAATCTTTACAAATAATTCAACTTGATACCTTTTTCGACACAACACACATACACATATGAAATATTCCTGCTCTTTTAAACGAGTACTTAAAATTAAAAAAATGACACGGGTGTCAAAATTGGAGAAGCGTGACAGGGCTTGATTGATTAAAGGGCTTGACTGATTAAAGTGTTTGAAAAGTTGCAGGAGCTGTCATGTATTGTTATTTTAATTTAATATATATTAACAAGTTAGGTTAATATATATATATTTGTAGATTTTAATTTGTAAAATAATCTTGAAAATGGTGTAGTGATTACATTGAAAGATGTCGATTAAATTTGGTTTTAAAAATTTCGTTATTTTTCTCAAAATTTTTAGTAAATTTGTGCTTTTAAGATCCTTTGGAAATTGTTATTTTACAAAGAATAAAAGCAATTCTTTTAAATGTTTTCTTAAAAATTGAAAATTATCCATGTGACGATGGTGTAATGTTCTTGAAAAATTTTTTTCGTAATATTTTAGGGCATCAAACAGTCTTTCAGATCGTATTGAGATTAAAAATTGAATGATGTCATATACGGTAATCCCACCCCGACTTTAACGGGGCTAAAGTCAGCTTATTTCGTTAATTTTAACTCAGTTTTGCTTAATTCGTATCTCGTGTCTCTATAAGAAATTTAATCAAGTATAAATACAGATTTGCTCAAATATTGGAATATAAAATAATGATAGGAAAATAACGTGTAAAAATTCATATTGCTTGAAATCGCAAAATATTTCTATATTTTCATTCTATCATTTTTATCACACTCCCCGAAATCTTGAGACAATAAAAGCATAAACCGACTTATGATAAACCATCTTTTTTATGGGTTGAAAATGACGGTAGATCAAAAACTGCCAAGTTTTATTAAATATTATAAACTATTGTGATAAAAACTTACTATGTCGTTTACTTTAACAACCTCAATTCCAAAAGAGACGTTAATAGCTTCCTTTCCCAAGACTGGTCGAAAGTTACGACTGTAGTTGGCCAGCAAGAACTCATTTAGACGATAAGCAGGAGTGTCTTTTGCTCCTATAATAATACATGAATTAAAACTTAAACAGATAAATGACGATAATAATAGGACATGAGAAGAAGCTTGATGAATAAATTTTATGTAAAATTTGGGGATATGTACCGTTAAAGAATTAGCAGCAGATGAAAACCTTGTGGCCATTGAGAAAGTCTTTTGATACTTCTTTCTAATAATCAGATCAGTGTCCATAGAAATTTTTATAGAACTATGACAATGAAGCCATATTTCTTCGATTGGAAGTGATTGAAAGTCTAAAATAATGATCATTACCTTATCGAACGTATTGTCTGTATTATTTCCTAAGGATAAATACAAAATAGTTTTATTATAAATTGTTGTAAATTTGAAAAGAATCAGGCAGAACATTAAAGAAAATTATGAAAGAGTAAATACCATAACCTTATAGAATAACAGTTTGAAGAGTGGTCTTCGAGAACCACGTTTATTTCCCTGTCTCACAAAAGAGGCCTAATGATATCCTAAATTTCACAAGAGATGCTTTATGAATTTTTTTAATGGAGTAAACAAACATACCACACCTTGTCGAATGACTTCAACCCAAGATGAAAGTTATGCTATGTAATTTTGTATCGATTTATTCAAAAGTGTCTTACAAATATTTCGATGTTTCTTCCATAGTGCATTTTTGAAAATATAATATTTTTCTTTGGTATCTTATGATTAATAATCTTGTTATCACGTTTTTATATACTTCTCAAAGTTCATTAAAGTTTTTATGCCGTTCCTGGTCGTCCTTAAGTATTTATTACTATTTATTATCATGTTATTATATTATATTATATATATTATGTTCTTTGATTATCATCTCCAACCATTAGCGAAAGAATTTTAAATACACGTAAGGCTATAGGGAATATGGCGCCTAGCGATGGGAACGTTCGCATGTTATGTCAGTAGGTTTAGGGACTTTTAATCTTCCCTCCCCCTTCTTTCTCAGCATTTGTCAGCTATATTTATCCTCCATGTGTTTGTGTCAGATTCCCTTTTACCCTCCCCGTTCTTGTTGAAACATATACTTTAGGAGAAGAAATTTTTGCGGATTTGCTGGATTATGTAAAAATCCACCATATTAAATTCCCGCCAAATCTAAAAATATTTGCTATTCGGAAATCATATTCCAGCCAATTCCTACAGATTTTGTTTCCTCCAAAATTTCGTTGCAATATGAACTCAATTCATTTCTTCCTCATATAAACGTACGGGAGTGATTCTGTCAATATAAACTCAATTTCTTTCATTGCATAAACGAGAGTCATGCTGCCAGTTATTACTTTTTTATCAGCATTTTATTTTATATGGGCTTACAATTCTAAGTCAAACTAACACTATAAAAAGTTAACTATTTACCCACGGAAGATAAACAAATTATTTAAAAAATTTCTGATCAAATATGTCCTATAACTTTTACATAAACTATACACCGACAATTCGGTAAAAACTTTTAACAATGCGTAGTTTAATTTAAACTGTTAATACGCCCCTGGGTATCGTTGAAATTTAATACGATTTTTCTACGGTAATTCACTCAACGAAATGTCCTAGCGTCATAAATCTGCCAACTTATCTTAATATTATTATATCGAAACTTGGTTTTTAATTCATTTTGAAGGCAAATCCAACAGCTTGGATATATTGCACCTTGATGCAGCTGTTGGGCGGAATATGTGTATGAAAATTCTACAGGTGTTGACTGGAAATATAATTTGGACGTTATTTCGGCATTGTAAACTTCATGATACGACGTCGTTCTGACTTAGTTTCGACGTGAAATTTTACATCGTTAACTTTACGCATATTCGACGTCGTTGTACGTCGTTACCAAAAAGATGTTTCGACATCGTTTCGACCTAAAACTCGTTTTTTCGAACTCAACTGTGAAAATTTGTAACGACGTGGTGGCATAACATCGCGCTATTATCCCATTTTCAACTTGCATATGAAGTATTATCGATGTCGTTCAACGCCATCGTCTCAACGTCTTCTCAACGCCACTGTTCCGGCTGGGACGTATAACAGTGACAACGACCTGTATGTAATAATAAAAGACAGAAAGGCTTTTCTATTTTTCGATGCAGTTGATCTTGTGAAGAATATTAGATACACTCCCTTTAATAAAAAGAGATTTTAAAAATCTTTAATGATATTTTTAAAAAAGACAGTTACTTACCAACCTTCAAAAAAGTACCCAAAATCATAAAAAAAGTGCTGCACCCTGGTAAATTTAAACGAAATGACCCAATCTTTGCTGAAATATTTGATGGACCAACTATAGCTGCTATCAACTCGTCCTTAATAAGGACTTTCTCAATGAACCACACGTTTCATATTTTCTATCGTCAATTGGTGAAGAATTTACAATTCAAAAAATTTGCAAAATTCTCATAATTTTTTAGGAAATACGGCTGAAGTAGGCGACAAAATACCTATGTTTTTACAAGCTGTGGCTGGATCTATAAAGTAAAATGTTTTCTTTGTCGAAGTAAAACTGTTCAGCATTCAAAATTCATAATAACTTCATGCAAATTTAATCGAGAAGTTAATGAATAATGGGTTTTCATTTGCTCTAACTTCAAGGTTTCAGAGTGAACCAAATAAAAAAAAAAGACTCGGACAACACGAGCAGATGAATGGTGGTAGTTTTTTGATTTTTCTGAAAGATTCTACTTAATCTGAAAAAATAATAATAAAATATTACTTGAAAAAAAGACATTGATGTAAAAAAAAAAATCTCTGAAACTGATAATAGAGAAAACAAAGATAAATGAATTATCAACCTAAACTTCCCTCTTGACGACTAGGAAAGTTTTAAGTTATCAGAAGAGAGTTACGAAGCTGCAATTTAAAATGCTGATCGCAAAAATGTCAGCGTAAAATTTAACTGATTCAAGTTTTTGGGTGTTTTATCATGAGAACATTCTGACTATTATTATTAAGCTATATTTGCTACAGATCCTTCATTGAATGTTTTGTCTCGTGTTGCGGTAGCACATGATTTATAGAATCCTTTATTTAAGGTGAAAGCTTTCTTTACCAAAATCCATTTCCAAAAAGGTAAAGAAATTAAAAATAGAACCATTATACGAAAATTATCAACCGATAAACGACAACCGATAAATTGATTACTAATGGACTTGCTAAATTAAAAATAAAAACTTTTAATGTATAAAACTTCATGATTTGTTTAACCATACCTCTTCTTTTTCATTCATCCCGTATTAAATTTTAGGTAAGTAAGGAACCTCTAGAAGATTAACCGAATTTCCTAATTTCTTTTCTTGACTTAATTAACTTAGTATTATTTAAATAATTAATTAGTTAATTAATTTAATTATGACTGTTTTTTAAAATAGGCTTCCTGTAGTTTCCATGGAAATACCAAATACTTGGCTGTGTAAGGTTGACTGGGGTAAAGATTAACATTGAAGGAAAAAACATTTCTTCTCTAAACCGGTAAAAAGCTGTTTTAACTTTACGCTTGATAATAGATTAAGTTTCCTACTTCATTTAAAAGAGATATGTGTCAAGACTAATTCATAAATAAAAGAACCTTTTTGAATAAAATATAACTTGAAAGGACTAAAAAGCAGATCTTATGCACTTCATTTATACTCGCGTGTTTTGATTACACACTTCTTGTTTGGATATTTTTTTAAACAAGGATATTTGTTATTAAAAACGACACATCTTTGCCATGCTGAGCTTGCTAAAATTAAAATTTTGCTCTAAGGTATGCCCTAAAAAAGAAGTAAATACTGAAAGAATTTCTGTTATCTTTAAAGTTAAATTTGATACCAAACAATAATATTATATTTACCTGAAATTAAAGCAATTTTCGCCAAAAACATAATCTTCATGGACCAAAACATCTTCTCCTGACCGTTGGAATTTTTTTATTATTTTAAATTACTTTGAATAAATGGTTAGATTATGTGTCATTATCTCAACATCATACCTCATTTTATATTTTAAGCAAGTTTTTAACAATATACGGTGTTTGGGTATGACAGGTCCAGCGTAATGCTTGCGGGAGTAATCATGTATTCCAACCCAATCTTTTATAACACCCTTTTTCCCTTTTTTTTTCTTTCTTTTTGCTTCTTGAAATTATCACCAACCTTTATTTTCTTTTAGCACATAATCTTTTAATTTACTGGAATCGAAAATTTTAGTGGCAAACAGAAAGTTTTCTACTTCGTACATCAAAAATAAATAATTTTTTGCTACTAATAAATATAGTTAAAGCCACAAGAGAGCCATAATTTAAAAACAATATAAATGAAAAACCTGAATTATTTCCTGGAAAAATTATTATTGACTTGTATATGGTTCTGCATGCGCATTATAACTAAACTCTTTTTAATGTTATAAAAATACAGGCTTTTATTTTAAAGATGTTCGGTTCGCGAGACATAAAAAATAAAAAGACAATAACAATAGTAATCAGGATTTAAAAAGGAAGCAAATAAATAATTTTTTTTATTTAATGAAATTTTAAATGAACCCAATCATTAATATTTAATAAAATATTTACGTAGGAAAACTCTTAAATATTCAGCTAAATATAATCTTTAATTCCTCATAAAGACTTTTGAAGCAAATCGAAATAAATATTTTATTTCTAACTGTTTTTATGAATATACCGCAAAAAATCTTTGCATTTGTATTTGTTAGAGATGAAAAACTGATGTTAACTCCTCCAAACCGGAATATTTTCTGTCATAAACAAAATTTTATTTTTTTTCAAATGACTGAGTCAGAACAATGCCATGGTAGGATGTTTCAAGGTGTTTTTAATTTTAATATAAGTCTGCAAAAAAAAGTATTGAATCATGTTTTTATTTTCAACCTTTACTTTTTAAGTTTAATTACCTATTGATACGTTATTAACATTTTTCTACAACTAATCTATTGGAACATCTAAAAACATTTAATAAAGAGCTAGCTATCATCGATATTTTTAAATACGAGAGTTTGTGCACTATACTAAATTCTACCCAAAGTTATAGTAAGTGGCTTCATCAGTTGATTAACACTTCGTCCTTCCATAGTGATGTGGCATGTGTTTGACGTGTCTATGTGTCTTGAATTTCCGACATGATCTGGTTTTTAGGTGAATCAAAATATAATTCCTAACAGGTGTGGCATTTACTCGGTTTGTTAGAGAAGAAAATTTCTTAAGAATGTGGCGATTTTTTAAGTCAATTATTGTATAAAAGAACTATCGTACTGTTGTGTAAGATTCCAAACTCAAACCTGGTCTTTTTTTTCTATAGAGACATATATTGCAAGTTTGGCGCATAGAACGAAGACAGACGTACACAGCCTAAATTCTGTGTTATAATTTCTTTTGTTTTGTTTGAGAAACGTCGCACTTGGAATCACGGGCGAGTAGTGCTATTTTTATTTATTATTATAGACTAGTGAAACATATACGTTTATCGCCTGTTTTCAGGATAGAATTTCTTTGCGATGGTCCTATTTTTTCCAAATCCAAATTGCCACTTTCCCCCAATTGTGACAAAATTAACAAAAATTAGTTATTAGATTTAAAACCCAATAAATTTAGCCACAGCTTTTAGTCCAGGTTCGATTCGGATAATACGTTGATTATATCTCTGCGCATTCTTTAGCTAGTAGCTACAAAGATCAACTTGATAATTTGCTGATTAAATCCCTGCACATTTTTCGGTAAAAGAATCAAAATAAGTTTTGACTTTTAGTCACTTCATATCAACAAAAAGAAAAACTTTAGTAGAGATGTATAGCAGAGTGCAAATTAAGGATCCCGTTTTGTTTTTCAGTCTGACAAGGCTTGAAGGCTGATTTTGGTAGATTTTTATGTGACGACGTAAACTAGCTGGGGTATTTTTTTTTATAGGGTGGAGGTTTTCTGTAAATGAAAGAATTCAAAATGGCGGATTACCAAAATTTTGATATTTCTTAAATTCTTCAAAATGTCATAAAAAAAGACTGGAATGAAATTTAAAATTGTATGATATTTTTTCATGTATCACACTAAACAAAACGATTAATTGACACCAAGTTGTCTAAAAATTCTATACTTTAAAAGATAATGTAAAGGATATGTTAGTATATATTACAAACTTGATTTTGTAATAATTTTTTGTTATATTTCATGTACTACGATTAGTCAAACGTAAATATATAATATTGCATTTAATTGAATAAAACACCTGCTGTCTTTTTCAATATTAAACTAAACAGGTTAAATTAAAAATAGGTTTTTTCGTTTTTATTTTTCATTTAAGATACGATTTAATTTTTGAAAAATATAGAATGATATGTTGGTAAGGTGTTGGAAAGGTAGCCGAGCATACTGAAAGAAATCGAAAATATCTGAGAAAAACTTTCCTCTATTCATGCAAACTAACCAACTTTTGATATACAATAAGCATTTCATATTCCATTGTTCAGGAATTAAAATATTTAAAATTATTTGTTGAATCACCAAGTTGGCCTTAGATAACAAAATCTTAATCATAATCGTATTGGTTTTTCACTGTTAAGTTTAGATCATTCAATTAATTAAATCAATTAATAAAAACAAACTGTTATCATGTTGTCATGGAGACTATTTCGGTTGGTAATATACTATGTCTTTATCGGTATTGAAAGCAAGAAAATTTTACAAATGAACCAAAGTTTGAGCATGTTAGTATAACATAAATAAGAATATTGAAAATTTGATTAATAATAAAAATAATGTTAGAGTTACTTAACCCTAATCATCATCAGTAGAAGATTGTTGATCGTCTGAGTCACTACCCGAATCTTCCTCGCTTGAAATATTCTGCAAAAGTCATGCAGCTCATCCATATCGTATTCTGCTTCCACTGTTTCAGAAAAACTTTGCAATAATAGATTGAACGACAGCATGTGACTTGGGGTGAACATTATTGCTGAAAGGTTCTGCATCTTTTATAGACCAGTCATATCATATCTGTCACTTATGAGAAGGAATTCAGTGGCTTTTGCGGTGGCATCATATGATCAATTTGAATAATTTAATAACGTAATCTTTCCCAATATAGTATGACCTGTCAGATTTATCACGGGCTTCTTTTGTTAGTATTCTTTTTCGCCAAATTAAACCAACATCAACTATTACTCTCTGTGCATTATTTTTCAAGTAATCCTGTAATCTAACCATATTAAACCTTTACATAATGTCTGCAGTTTTATTCTTTCAATTACCTTATTGTACCTTTTTTGAATGTCCTCACATATAAACAGGCTTTAGGCACCCTCATAGATCCGGAGAAAATTCCAACACCACAAAAAATAAATCA
>JAUZNK010058979.1:0-15104 GCA_035046665.1 Euphysa ruthae
TTTAGCGATTTTGAGAGAGGTTGTTTTACTCACAGACAAGTTCAGTATGTGGATTTCACAGCTTGGATCGGCTTTATAGATGAATAACTGTTCGAGAGATGGTTAGAATAAAATTCTGAGTTAATTGGACCTGCAGATTCCTATCGCTGCCCTAATAACTTTTTGAAATATTCTCAACCATTGAGTTGGGGACTTTTAAACAACCCTTGTTGATTTTCGGATACAAGTGGCTAACTTTCTAGAGGTTCTTGATTTATTCTAAATATCAAAAATCTTTGGTTTCATGGAGGCAAATCTATTTTAATGCAAACCAGCAGCAATAGTGAAATTTCAGAAAATGTTTAAAGAAATGGCGAAAAAAAAAAATTTTTTTAAGGGGCTAACCCCCTGCTATTATCTCACAAATCAAAACGTATAAAAATTATTGTTCCATAGTAAGAAGCATATAAGAATTGAAATAAAAAAACGGGGGTCGATTGCCATGGTAACTAGTTGCTAAGCCAAAGACAAGTTTTAGCTCACCCGCACCGGCCCTAATTTCAGAAGAACGGATATTGATGTTGATATAACTATTTTCACTTTGAATAAATATAGGTTTGTACTATGATTGAAATGAGCTAGTTTTTTTATTAAAACTGAAGAACCTAGGTGATGTCAATTCTACTCTAAAAATTCATTTTTATGGTTTTCGTTCTCTCAATACTTAAATTCTATTTAAAACAGATCTTAGCAATGTAAACAACTTCAGAGTTTCAAGAAATTTGACAAATCCATTCTTGAGATATTTCGGCCGTCGTGCTCCGACTATTTTGAGAAAATCGCGTTTAAGGTGGATGCCCTGAAAATAAACTAACTTCAACTGGAATAATCTTAGGGTAACTTTATTATGTTATAATGTGGACGTGGACAAAAGATGAGATATATGCTTACACTCAGCAATTATGAGCATAATTACTCAAAAAGTGTAGTGTTTTATAACCATGATAACTTGTTAACCGTTTTTGGAAAAAGAGCTAGCAATTGCAAAGAAAATAAGTCAAAAGGGTTTCTAAGGCCGTTGACAAGGGACTGTTTTCATTTTTAGGGCATGTTAGCTGCAAGTAAGTGACAAATAACTGAAAATTACAATCACTTTTGTTTATTATCTGAACTTTTTCTGTTAGAGTATAGGTATATGTTACATTATAACAAAACATTTTTATTCATTTTCTATATTTTTTTACAGGGAAGCCACTTTAAGGTTTAAAATAACATAATGTTTCATAAATGTAATTAAAATAAAGTCTAAAATCGATCTTTATTTTACAATTGACATCAATTATGTCTAAAACTTTCTCAAAATGCTCTAGCCTCGATACGATTTACCATCCGCTTTTTCATTTTATTGTCTTTGTTTTGATTTTGTCGCGTCTGATTTTTCTACGCTTTTTTCGTGCTGTCAAGTTTTTTATATGTCGAAGCAAATAATCGTTTCTGGTTGATTGTCTGACAACGTTTTAGTCAATATTTTCCAGGACTCATTTTGAACATCTGAAATACCAATATAATAGCTTTTCGACCAATTTTAATATATGCTACTGCGATTTCGGTATGCGATCCCATATTGTGGGATTATATTTCATCTTGGTTTCGTGTCCGTCCGTGCAAGCACTTATTAAGTAGATCCTCATGACTTAAGTCACTCAAATCCACCAGTTGCATAAAGCTTCCATTCTTTCTCAGCAACAATCTTTTTCCTGTATCGGGTTCTGAAACGCTTTTGGTAATGTCAAGAGCATTTAAGCTGAGCCAACACTTTCCATTCCACCGCCAGATCATATGGAGTTATATTTGCAGATATGACTATCTCCAATATGCATAGCCTTCGGCATTATTTTTATTCATTGTTTCTTTGAGCTTACGAACTTTGCAAATACGTCACTTCTGTTCGATATCAAGAATTTTGCCATTATCGATAGACATAACCGTTACAACACCATTAATTGAGGCAAAACCTTGGCGTTGTCATGCTCCCTCGCACGAAATACCGGTATCAACAACTGTGACACTCACTGTAATTTGTAAGTTCAACAGCAGCATCTGATATAGTTTCCTGAGCTACTGCTTTTAATACCTTTGTTATAGTTCTAACACATTTGTCATAACTGTTTTGAGACATTTGTGGCGGAATATCCACTGGTGACGCAAAAATTTTGATACTGGTATGAACCCTTTCCCAAAGAACGCACTGTGTGAATTTAAACCATTTGTTTATATCAAAACTTCTTTCACTTTTTTTAGATCTACAAAAATTTGTAATAAAATTACATACATTTTAGTGGCAAAAATTTCGGCAAAACAAGGGATTTTCTGCGATGAGAATGTATTTCGAAAAAGACAAAAAGCTGAACAGTATCCACAATCCTATAACCAGATATTGTAGAATAATTTCGTTTTAGTGATGAGGCATCGATTTCTTCGAGTTTGGATGATAATATTGAAGTATTTATTACATCAGCAGGATTTTAAATGTAACACCCATCTGCGACTTTTAAATTTACAGGAATTGGGTATTGAAGTATTTACAATCTATTCTTTATTTACAATACTCTTCTTTATTTACATAATTTTTAACTTGAAAGACCTTTGATCTCTTCTTAAAACTTTTGGTTTTATAATTTATCTTGTTTATCCTTGTTAATTCTACCTATTTTACAAATATTACACTATGAGGTAAAACTCTTTGAAATTTTGCTTGAAACTTTAGTAATGGTACTGACCAAAAATTTTTTGTCTTGATAGTAGTTTTAGTAAATAACTTATAAACATTAGAAGCAACCAGCAAAACTGGCAGGGAATTGGCAGAAAAAATGTCGATAGTAGGCCATTTGTTTTGGTTTTATTGAGGTTTAAACTTTTTTCTTAGGTATTGCTAGGGGAAATCTCCAAACAGGTGAACTGAAAAAAATCTTCATATCTGAAAAATAAAAAAATATTTTTAAATTATGTTTTTACTTTCAAATTTTTCAATAAATTTACTACGAAAACTTAAATAATTTTTTTTTTTTTTTACAAATTTTGTAAATTTTGAGGGGGTTAGCACCTTAATGGTAAATTTCCACATGAAGGAGCTAGTCTTGTACATAATGTAAATATTGGATCTATTAGCTTTGGTGTTAGAGTTGGTGTAGATATTGCGCATGAAGAAGATGTTGAAGCAACCGTAAATATCGATGAAAATGAACCCTCTGTAAATAAAAATAATAAATCTGTAAACATTGAATCCAACTAGCAGCTGTATACCCGCCAAAATTTAGCTAATTAATGCACGTAGCATTTTATGAGGTGGCAACCTTTAAATGGAGTCTTAGAATTAAAGAAAGACAATAGGCCGTTCACATAAATCGCCGAATGCCGAACTTATGTTGACAATTATATGCCATCGCAAGCATTAACTGAAAACAGTTCTGTTTTCGGAACTTTACTCCTCCTGATACATCGGAACTGTCATTAAATATTTTTTTTTCGTTTACAGAACTTTTTAAGAAAAAAAGTGTTGGAAAAACTTGCTGTGTGCCTTGTCGTTATAGTAATTCAAAACTTGATGAATATTTCAGTTGTAGTTTATGTTATATCAAAGGACGATAAATTACGAAAACAATGGCTGTCCAAAATCAGTAGAAAAAAACTTTGTTCCCTCCTCTTCACACAGAGTATGTTCTGTTCATTTTGAAGGTGGGAAAAAGACGTATTTAAACAATGTTTTTACTATTGTGATAAGGAAATAAAACCTGCAGTAGCAAAAGTTTGGAAAACACAAAACAATCTAGGCCTTATAATAAGAGACTGAACTACCCAATAGTTTGTATGTGAAGATAAATAATTACAGCTTACAAATGAGGATAGAATGAAACTTTAAAGGCTCAACTAAGGAAATTAACTGAAAACCGATAACAAAATGTAAACAAATTAAATAAAAACATTGTCTAACTAAGCTCCCTTAAAACACAACTTACAATTGAAAGTTTTAGATAAAAATCATTTTTATACTGGATTTGACAGCCATAAACTATTTTTTACTGTTTTAAATTTTCTTAAACCTGAAGTTTATTCACTTTATTGAGGTTTCTCCGTGTAAAAATCTCCGGAACTTTTCAAAACACATTTCAATTGTCAATGGCAGCAGGTGTTAATGAAATTCAGGTGATTTGTTGTTATTTGGTTAACTTTTTACCTCCTCTAATAGAAGATGTCAACAATGACTCTTAAGATAAAACTGTTTTTGAACCTGGATAAATTAAATAATACAAGTGCATACACTCCTGGTTCAGGGATGCTATTAGAAATATCATAAAGTTAAAGCCTATCTTTGAAGATCTAAGCAAAGAATCTGACCCGAAAAAGTGTCTTCACGGTATAACACAAATGAAAGATATAATGGCAAAATATGGGAACGAATCCCGAAAGTATTACTTCCCACTCTGAAATTTGGTGTGTTTGCGTGCATATTTTAATATTGGATGCAAAGCGTCAATAATAGTATACGAATTGTTGGATATGATACCAGGGGTATACACATTGCAAGTTTGTCGTGACATAAATACGAAACACTCTGAATAAGCTATTTCATTCAAAAATAACCATTTTAAAAAGTATTAGACAACAAATAAAACACCTGTAAAAATTTTTTAAATTTTGTCGTTAAGCCGAGTAAAGTTATGGTTTTATACCCCACCGAAAAAATCCAGGTAACTGTTGGACCAATTTTTTAAAATTTGGCAAGGTTATGGTAAATAGTTCAAACTATACAACTAGTGCGGTAGAATGTTGGTGTTTTGATTTTTTCTTGTGCAGCGGTATTCTAAAGTAGCGGGAAAAATAAATAGACTTTTTTCGATGTTTAGCTTACAAGTTACAAGTTTTAAAACTTTTTAAAAAATTTTCCGCTCTCCTTGTATAGTTTATAGAGTTGTGAAAAGATTCTGAAAAATGATACAAAAATATTTTAAGTTTCTTGAGATACTCTTGGCAGGGCACAAAAAAATCATCTTCTGAGAAAAACGCGATTTCAAATAATAAATCAGATTTGTTTTTTGTTGAAAGTTTGTCACAACTATTGGCTTTATCCCTTAGTTAACTGTTAATCTTACAAGTGTCTTACTGATATGATCTAATCTCTCTTAACCAATCTACAAAAATGATAAGTACTAAGAATTTAGCGCTAAACTGGTTTACTCCTACCTGAACTTCGCTAAATAAATCGTTAACCCTAACTCGCCTCATAGGTTTGTTACACATTGCTTTAGCTACATCAATTAACTATCCTTATGCACCGATTTTCATCAAAGTCCACCATACTGCATCTCAGAGTACTCTAACAAATGTTTTCTCTAGTTCTACAAAGCAAAGCATTAATATCTTCCTGGCAAGACAATTCTTCTGTACCATTTTTTAAGTCTACGATCTTAGTTGTAGTCTGTTAAATAGTCAATACAGTCTGTTAAATAGTCAATACAGTCTGTTAAATAGTCAATATAGTCTGTTAAATAATCAAATTGATGCCTCTGCAACTTCTCTTACTCGTATAATATACAAATTTCTACAAAAAATCAATCAAAACAATTGGTGCATCAAATTATATTCTCTAACTTTTCTGAAACTTCTAATGTTAACATTATCTGGTGACATTGAGTCTAATCCTGGACCTGAAAAATAATATAGAAAGCCTTCTGCAACAACATAAGGATGCCCTTTAGGCAAAATGAAAAACTTCATTTTAATGTAAGCAGTATACTACCGAAAATTGAATATTTAAGAAGAATTTCAATAATTTCAAAAACCATTATTTATTGGAACTACTGAAATTAAGCTTCATAGCTCTTTAGATGACAGGGAAATTGAATATCAAATTTTAATGAGAAACAGAAGTACATCTGGTGGTGGTGTTTTTTTGTTACATAAACTCACAAATGACATTTAAAACATATTTGTTGATACTCATACTAAACATTTCATCATGGGTATAGTTTACAGGTCACCTGATATAAAAAATCTATTTGAGTCTACAGCCCAAACTTGTACCAAATTTATGAGTATTGAAGAGATATATTTATTTTAGGAGACTTTAATGTTAACCTTTTGGATAATAATAACAGTTACATACTTGCTAACAGATCTCTCACTCAAAATGTACTTTAAAATAAGTATTTTGAATTTTATTAGATCAGACTCTCTCAAAAGTTTCCAACAAGATCACACAAAATAGATCACGTGAAATTTCTCTTTCTGATCACCAGCTAATTTTCTGTACCCACAAAATCACTAGGTTTAGACTAGGTACTAAAAAGTTTAAACAATCCAGAAGTTTGCGCAACTATAGTAAGAACTTACTAAATGAAAGAATAAGTCGAGCAAATTTTCCAAATTAGGAAGACTTTGATAATTTTAACTTAGCTTTTGTAGATCTTTCACAAAAATCTAAAAAAACTATTGATGATATAGCACCCATGAAAACAATTAATATAAAAATCAATTCTCACGAGTCGTTATACAAAGAAGTGGCAGAAAAAATTGTATGTATAAAAATGTATAAACAATTTAAAAGGAAAAAAACAGATGCAGAAAAGCAATTCTTTAGCAAAGCTAAAAGTTATTATCTTGGAACTATTAATAGAAGAAAGAAGAGATTTATTTACATATAAACTTGATGAAAATATATGCAGACCTAAAAATCTTTTGAAAAATTTAAAGGATATAGGAGTTACAAAACCAAAAACCCATCTTCACAATTAAATACTTTTGAATGAGCCTTATAGGTCTCGAAAAAACCTCTGATATAATAGATCTCAAAGTTTCGTTTGAAAAACTGAAATCCATGCATTTTTCGGAAACTGTAATTTTCTGGTTCAAGTCTTATTTCACAAATAGAAAATTTAGGGTGAAAGTTGATAAAGAGCTTTCTAATGAAGAATTAGTGAAATGTGGCTTATATTAGTCGGCAATTATAAGACTCTATTTACTATTTTATGTCAATGATATGACAAAAGCACTAGACTGTGAACTACTTCTTTATGAATATGACTATTGCTTGATTTTCCAACGTAAGGATGTAAAAGAAATAGAAAGTACTTTAAACAAAACTTTTTCCAATTTTTTTCAGTGGGCTGTCGATATAAAACTAAGTATCTACTTTGGAGTAGCGTCCTCTTTTTATCAAAAATGCATGCTAAAAAGGCAGATCAATTGAATATAATTTATAGAAGTACATCCATTAGACAACATACTCAGTCAAATACCTAGGATGGTTATTAGATCAAACCGTGAGTGGAGAGACAACTGGTCACTATTTTTTAAATAAAATTAGTTCCCAGATTTTTATGTAGAAAATAACCTTTTTTAACACCAGCCTTATAAACCGTGCTCTATGCAATGCACTGATTTAACTTCACTTTAGCTTTACATGTTCTGCCTGGTATTTAAGCCTCAATCAATTACTTAAAATCCAAAATGCAGACCTAATAAATATAGATTAAAATTTTTTAAAAAACGATTTTTTTTTTTCTTTTATTTTTTTTTTTTTTGCTATACTTTTTTTCTTATCTTTCCCGCGATTTGTTGTTATCGTAATGTTTTTCACTGTTGTTGTTTTTTGTTGTCTATTATCTTGTCTTGTAATTTGCATAGCACATGTAAAGTTGTTTGTCGCAGAATAAATACTTGGCCATAGTATGTCACACAGTTTATAATTTTGAGCTGTACCGTCACTTGGAAATCAGTGTCACTAACTTTTATAATAGAATGTTTAACGTTGAACCCATTCATAATTTCTCTGATAAACGCTTTTTCGTTTTGTCGTGATTAACAACTAACTTCATTTCATATTTTCCTTGAAGCCAAAATGAATAATATTTGAATTTGCATAAAGATTATCCCTCTTTGCCTTTGATAAATAAAACTTTTAAAATATAGCCTAAATATTTCTATAGATTTTATGCCATTATTTTAAATACAAAAAATACGACAGGTTTTGGTAATCTATAAAATACATACTAATTTTTTTTATTAACAATAACACCTGAAGTGGAGGACCTCGTCGCTACTCCCAAACGGTGTTTTGTGAAGTTACTCTGTGGCATGGCTGCCCACTGTTCAAAGACCCTGGTTGTTTTCTTACCATTTAAAGGTGTCTCAGATCAGATTATACCAAGAAATGAAGGGAGTAGCTTCCCCTGGTTGAAGGTGAAAACCTTACAACAATGTGGCAAGACTTGTGTCAAAACATATTGTGGTACTCACCACAAGCAGCTACGATTTGGTAGAACACCACCAATACCTTTTAGGCGGAGTGGTGTAGGGACGAAATATGTGACTCTGCTTCACTGCACGAAATTAGGTGTCTACGAGTTTATTTCATTAGAAAACACGGTGTTTCCCAATGTTTCCTGCTTACAAACTTGATGTTTCCAACTACTGGGAAACACCATGTTTGCTAATAAGCAAAACTGGTAATTTTGAGATTTGTTATTTTGTAAATTTAATAAAACACGGTCGTTCTTGTTTCCTAGTAAACCTCATATTTCCTGATAGGTAAACCTGGTAAACATGAAGTTTCCTTTTTTTGTAAACTAAGAAAACAAGGTGTTTCTTATTTTGTAGTAAACCTCATATTTCCTGGTAGGTAAACCTGGTAAACTCGAAGTTTTCTTTTTTAAAGACTTAATTATGAAAATACGGTGTTTCTTATTTTCTAGTAGATCTGATGTTTGTTTTTATTATTTTGTATAGGCATGCGATTATTAGAGAAGATTTGAATCTGTGGATCGGAAGTTTTATAAAAGCTCCAAGAAATTTTAACAAAATTTTCACTAATGGGAATCAGCAATGACATTGTGTCAGAAAATATCCGAAAGAAAGCCATAATGAATGTTAAGGTTGAAACGAGAAGGAATTCAAATTAACTTAAGTTTTATTCAACATTATATGACTGATTCTCAATGGTTTTGAAAATACATATTTCAATGATTTATTTGATATTTACACAGTTTTTATTGCAGTATATATTTTTCCCCAATTTTTTTTTTATTGCAGTTTATAGTTTCCCCCATTTTTTTTCTATTTTAAGAATTTTCTCAAAATTATAATTTTTTTTATTTTAGGAGATTTTTACATGATTTTTGGGGGAATAGTGTAGAAAAACAGGTACCGTAATCTAATCAATTGCCTTTTTTGATCTACATTGTATTGTTTTCAAGAATGGGGAAAAGGAAAGTCATAATAGCAGTGGTTAATGATGTATGGAGAATTTTGTAAACGGGCGCAAACTGTTAAACATACAGTGCGCTCTAGGGTTTAAATCACACCACATAGGGAATTCTAAGGTTTAACACTTGATATGATGTCATCCGAGAAAGAGGAGTACGATGACAATAACGAGCGCGGTTTTCTCTGCATTACACCACCAGGGAAAAGTGCAAAATTTTGAATGTTAATAGAGCATTCGGATGGAAAGTTTGAATAGCTACAATCAAAGAGTGGGAGAGAGCAGCCAATACGTAGGTATATTGGTCAGGACACTTCTAAGGACAAATCTATTCCAGTGCTAGATGAAGAAACTGCATTGTGGGCTTTAGAAAAAAGATTAGTTTCTTTTTTTATGGATACTTTCTTCCTTAAAGGTACGCACACTTGATGTATTATTTAACATCTTGATTCATTCATTTCTCATATCAAAAATATCCTTTTTTTCTGAAAGCTTATAAAATTCTAATTAGATATTCAAATTATAAAAACTCTTATTTTTGCAATTTACAGGCAGTAATAAAAGAAGGCTGCGAGAAAAGCTTAAAACTGGACGACATTAAAGGTTTGCTTACTCTCAAAAAAGTCAATCCTAAAGATATGGCTAAGAAAAAACAAGCACAAGTTAAAAATATACATGGTCAATGGAAGCACAAGAGGTTCTAAAAAGAGTTATGTCATTAGAGATAAAAAATGAAAATAAGCACGAACAGAAAGAGAAAAAGAAGAATGATATAGAAACTGAAAAGCAAGTTTTTTATAAATACAAAACAAAATTTTCATGTGATGGCAAAAGGACTCAAAGAATATCCAATATGTTATAAAATAAAATAGTTAGTGTGTTTCAAAGATTCTTTTCGCATCAATGGAATCAAATCATTTATGAATAAACCAGCAATGTTGACTAAAATAAAAATCAAACATAATGAGTCAACTCTGACTATGAAATTGAGGGTGCTGAAGATGATGATGAATTTATGGATCATTTCAGAGTTGAGAGTGAAGATGAACGTAATTTGGATCTGCAGAAGCAAGATAAATGAAGATAAAGGTGTTACAAAGAAGCCATTTAAAATATGGATTCGACTTGTTTCACCTGTTGAAGGTACTGATATTTTGGAAAAATGGTTTATTGGAGTATGCGAAGCTAACAAAAACAGCACTTTGTGTGTCAGCCGATTGACGAACCGCTTTCTTACTGACGAGAATGTCAATGTTGATTCAATAGAGATGAGGTGCCTGAAACCAAAAGTTGGTAGTGGCACCATCATGGAAGATAACCCAGACCATTTACCTGATTTTGGGATATTTAAATTTCATCATATCATAAATGGTGGTCCCCTTGAAGTGTTGCCTCTGAGAGGAAAGAAGTGGGGTAATCCAAGTTACGAAAGTACTGGAGATCATTTGCGAGAAATCTCTAAATTAGACAAAGTGACTTCAAAATTATATTTTGAAGACTGTAGCCGTAAATTTGTAGTTCATTTATTTTTGATTGATCAGTTATTTATCAATCATCTAGTCCTTTCTTCCATTGTAGGGTTAGAAATTTAACCTGGATTACACACGGTATATTTTCAACTAAACTGCCCCTTATAAACTACAAAAGTTCCTTCTGTTCATTTAATTGAAATTTTATTTTCCTTAGTAGCAGGAACTAGCTAAAAATTGCAAATTTAGTCTTTAACTGGAATATTATTTGTAACTGTGGGCTAAATAAACTTCTATTTTTTTTCAGTTTTGCTTTGAAGGTATTTTGATTTGTAAAGAAAATGAAAACTACCAAGTTAAATTCAAAAAGGGCGAAGACCATTATATGATTTTTTAGTTTTTAAAGGGTGTCTACTGGTATGTGTATACCATTATGACAGACAAGTTTTGAAACTGGCCGACATTATTATTTTCCTGATAGAAAGTTCCACCCTGATGAGAAGTTTCATTGAGTTTTTAAAGCATTTCAAAAATTGACCAGCTGACTTTTGTTGTTTATCTTTTTTACGTCAGAGCAAAATTAAAATGGAAAACAAAACAATAAAAGTGAAATAAATGAATAAAATAAATAATAACTGGAAACAACATATTCAAAACTTGCATGCTATAACAGTCCTGAAATGTCCCAGAACTTAGATAATTTCCTGGATTATCCTGGAATATCATAAAAGGGATTTATTCTGAAATGTCTGTGCTTTTTTTTATTGTCTTTCTTTCAAGTAAATGTTAATTAAAAGCAAATTTTAATTTGCACTGCTAATGAATAAATAGTTAATTAATAATTAATTAATTATTACCATGCATGTCTTTTAATACATGACCTTGAATGTACTGGATTTTTCCAAAAAATCAGTTTTTGTATTTTATTATCTTGAATCCAACGAGTTTCATTATGTCTAAAAAGGATCTGCTAGAATGGTTTTGAGGTTCAATTCCTCTGCTTGACTTCAAGTAATATCTGGAATTACTGGGTGGCCTGTTCCAATTTAACATTTTAAAATACTGGCTATACTTTTAAAATCGTTTGTTCTACGTTTGGAGAATGCATTTGATTTGAAACCTGCTAATTCAGTTCAAAACGAATGGCACAGAGTGATCCTTTTGAAAAAAATTTTGAAATCAATACAACGAGTTTGTTATACAAATACTGATATATTCAAACTTTTACCCTTTACTATCCGCTGGACAAATAACCTGTTTTAGAAATGGAAGAAATATGCAATTCTGAATGAAGAAGAAGCAAGAAGTAAATGGGCCAGTTTGCACCTGCAAAAACGTTAAATGTGGACGAGGTTTTAAAAAGCAAGTTTCAACTTAACACGTGATCAGTCTTCTCAAAAAAAAAAAACGGTTACTTAAGGGGATAAAATTTTACGGATGAGGTGTAATAAAAACGTATTTTACAGAATTTATTGCAAAAAATTCCTCCATAAAAGTAATTATTTTTTACTCTTATCTGAATAACATTAACAACCAAATAGTGTCTAAATATTTATTTTAATATTTTAATCATTCCATACATTATTCGAATATTCTTTTGAAATAAAAAAAAGTTTAAAGCAAAGTAACCTACCATGTCTCTATACCACCTAATTTGTTAAGTTGGTTTCTCTTGTCTCCAATCCTGTAACTCTTCCTTTCCAATCTATCTATCTATCTATCTATTTATCTATCAGAGTTAACTAGTCTTTTAACTTAAGGCCATTATAGCTAAAGATATTTTTAAATGATTTCAAAATAGCTACTTTTAAATAAGAGCAGCACAAATAGCTATTCTCGATGTTTTCCATGTAAAAAACCTACAAGTATAATGTCAATCGTACATATTGATATAAAATTTTACAAAATATGCTGCAAAGTTTGTTAAAACTTTAAGGTTTTTCCCCGCTTATAACATCAGTACAAAAATAAACAAAAGTCTATCTCTGACAAGCGCATTAATTTCGTTTACAAGAAAAGTTTAAATAATATGTGATGCAAAACAGTCCTGATTTTAAATTTTCAGCAAAAATCTGAAGATGCTCCTGAGCATTAAAAACGAAACAGAAATCGGATTTACATGAAGGGCGCAGACAAGAATTCGATGTAGATGTCACAAGAAAAGCCAAAAAGGAAAGTTACGATTGCTAAGAACACGAATAGAAACTATATGATATCCCTAATTGTGGAGGCAAGTTAGGAGTTAGAAACATTTTATTCTAATACATGTTTTTGAGTAGATTAAACTTTGGATATGATGAATAATCACAACTAAGAGAATTATCAGCAGTTTGTTGGCGTACAAATGTTGGTAAAGAATGCGCATGGGTACATTCATCATACGATGAAAAAGGAAAAGCTGTTAAATGAAGTAGTGGCATGCGAAAACATGCATTTAGAAAACTTAATATTTAGTTATGAAAATTTTTTATATTCCAAAAGTTATAATGAAAAATCAGCCTGGAGACTCCATGAACATTGAATTCACTATTAGGATCAATACATCCAATCTGATCTCACATATAGTCAATAGATTGAGTTAATCTCAGAAATGATATCTTAAATTTCATAAAAGATTCTAAATACGCCCTATATTCTCAAGTTTCTTCTTACCTTTACATTACTAAAGGTAACAAGAAACTTAAAGTTTAAACTTTTCAAATTACATACACTGTGTACAAAATCAGGGTTGACGTTTCAATAGATGTTAGTAATTGCTTGCTTTAGGTAAACAGTGTTGTCGTTCGTGAAAATATTTTTTTCATAAACTGTTTTAGAAAGACCGGTTAGTTTTATCAATTTTAAAAAAACTTAGTGTTATTATCAGGTTTTTGAAGAGGGATTATAGTTAATTATAGTAGATTATTATAAGATTATTATAGTTGGTTATTGATTATAGTTGGCTCTATATCGTTTTGAATCGCAGTTTTAACCCTATAAGTTTTAGCCTATTGGAGTAATAGTAGATTTGCATCCATTTTAAGTTTTTCTAAAATTATGGTCAGAAATTAGCAACATCATGTGATATTTGAATCGTTAAATTTGCAATATCACGTGATATTTGAAATTAAACTCATGTACAAAAAAACGACGAATTAATTAACTTGCAATAATATTTGTTAATGTAGGGTGGATGTTAATTTAGGGTGGATAAATATTGGGGTGGGTTTTTTATCAGTTATTTTTTTTCTAAAGATCAACTAAAATATACAAAGACATAAAAATGCAAATCCAGAGCTCTTGAATCAATGGTATAGAAAACTTGGAAGTAACTCCAAAATAAAAAAAAAAAAAATAAAAAAAGACAGAAAAATAGAAAACAAATAACAATAAGTAGAGGATTAAACATCCCAAGGATCGGTTAATAGCGGTTATAAGCGGCTTCATCTATATTTGATAGGTTTGTGCGCATTGGGTAGCTGTTTTTGATTTATGTACTTAACGAATTCCAGAAAGACAGACACTGAAATATTCGCCGTATGTAAATTTTTGCAAGCAATTCGTTTGAAGCTTGAATTTTTATTTTGTTTAAGTGAATTCGTCTTTCTTAATTAAGGTTATCGTCAAATTTTTATAAAAATTTCAGGAAAAATGGTATTAACTTTTAATATTCCAATATTCTTTTTCCTTCATTTCAGATTGGGAGTTCTTGATTCTGATAAGTTGGTTTTACGACGATTCAAAAATTACGTCTAATATTTTTTGGTAAAGCTTATTTATTTAAAATTTAAAATAACATGTAAAAATGACGAAAAATATGTCAGGCTTCCAGTAGGAATCCTTGGAAAAAGTTACTAACTAGGAAATAAAACATGGTTTTTAGATAAAATCATTGTGAATCGGAAAATTGAAATATACTATCAAATTGAAAAACATCATGTGTGTAAATTTTGTAGACTTAAATCAAATTGATTAAGAAAATTTTACTGATATTTTGAGGGAAAACACACTTTCAGGGAACCAATAAATATTCCGAAAAAAAATTTATTATGAAATATATATACATTTGATACTTCAATTTTTTTCTTTTCTTTGTTATAATTGATCATATTATTTTTATAAATATTTTTCAGAAACTTTCAAAAAGACTACTTAATAAAAACTCTTTAAGAGACTTTTTGTAACTAATTATCAGGAAAAAAGTCTCCTTCATAATGGTTTAAGCATGAATCTTATGAGAGAAAAATAATTGTATTTACAAACTAGACATAGCAGACCAGTTTAGGTTGAATACGTTGTAAGAAGCAGGAGACTGTAATAGTTAGATTTTCAAAATATGCACACCTCAGAATATAGAAAAAAAAAGAAAATGCCAGAAAAATTGTTAAATTTTTAGTTTTCCATACGCTGATATATAT
>JAUZNK010059001.1:0-15102 GCA_035046665.1 Euphysa ruthae
ATAACACCATACTACAAAAAAAAAAATATTATATCAAATTAAAATATGTGAATGAAAGGCCGGAGTCATAGCAATGGCTAAAAAAATCAGTGACACCGATTGAAATTAGTTTGAACTGCATATAATACAACAGAAAAAAAACTGGATGCGACATTACCTAACTTGAAAGTACAAAAACTATAAATTGAAACGACGAGTCATTAACCCAACCCCTAGCCCAACCAGTCGTTACCACTAAGCTTAAACAAAACAAACAGAAACTACCATAAAAGACGAAAGATTACCAATTATTAAACAATTTTTTAACCAAATAGTTAAACTGAACTTTGCTCAGTTCTAGTAACGAAACGAATATAAATTTATTAAAATTTTGGAACGGTAAGGTTGCCATTAACTTTCCGACGTGTCGAGTAGTTATGAAACGTGCTTTCTTTCCTGACCTTTGCTCATCTCACTATACAAATTCGCCTGAATTGGCATGTGGGGGAGTCCGTTGTCTACGTTTTCAAAATGACAGCTGATAGGCCTCAAGCATCACACTAGCCTTTGATTCACGGCAACAGCCTATCCATTAAGGTAAATCGTGCTACGGCACCAACGCACCATGTGGTTATCATCAATATTATTATGGTCTCAAATTTTATAGAGGTGAGGACGAATAGATCTATCTATACCAATTTTAATGAATAAGTATGTTAACAACCACTTATCATGAGGCAAGAGCAGCAAAAAATGGCTCTCACCTACTGGGTTTTTTCTGCTCATGATTTACCCAAGTTTCATTAAATTTCATCGACGACTCGTTCGGCTTCCCTCGAGAAGCCAAAGATTTTGGTAAATTTCGTGTTCAACATTCTTTGCATCAATGTTTCTGCTCCTTTACATCTTGGCCTCCACCTGGGCCGTATTTTTTTACCGATATGTTTTTCATTGATAAGCTTTATATATACATTGTTGAGCAATTTCCTTTAGCGAAAATTTATAGCGCCCATATCAAATTTGTGGCCTTGTTAGCCATTGCATCTAGTTCATTTGCCAGAACCACAGACGAGTTGAAATGTCATTCGATTCAAAGGCTTTGTTGATCACTCTGCTGGCAGATTTTGTCTACCACACGGAATCATCGCTTCTCACAAGAGTCTTGCCTAAAAAAAAAAAGGGATCGTCGACGGGATGATCCTAACTGCAAAAACGACCAACGTTTCCCTTGCTTGCTGCTTGGTAATTTTTTTGCTTCAGTTGTCTGTTTTTCTCTCTTGCTGAATGAGGACAGAATTACATCCAGTGTATTTTCGTCTTTTGCACTCAAATGAGTGTGCCTGCTGGATCTTAGGCGTCAGTCAGTTAAAATTTCTTCGCAGATGTAGGTGTTGCAACAGTGGAATACGACGACACTATCCGACGACGAATAGTGACTTTATCACTATCACCGTTTTGATAGTTATAAAGGCAGAGATTCGTGAAAGTGCTTGTATAGCGATGTTGATAAGTAGTATTGCCTACGTTTTTTATATAACTTTAAGTTTCGGATACTTTAAGTTACACGAGTCTTTTTTATTATCTTTTAATGTGTATTTCTAGAGTTTATCTGTGATAACTTATATGTTTAAATAAAACATTTTCTCGTTTTGGTTAAGGTTTTTATTTAGACTGGGTAGTATTCTGAATAAATTTTTCATAGAATCATCCTGCCATACCTAAATTTTCAGTCAGTCAACCAAATTAAAAGTAAGGTTATTTACGATAAGCTGCCGTGTCATCGTATACAAAAAATTTTTATACAAAAAGTTTTTAGATAAACGCTATGGGAAAAAAACATTTATATGCTTTAAAAAAGTAAATTTCAGTGAAAGTTAGATACTCGTTTATATCAAGTGAGTTTTATCTATTTTTTTTTTAGCATCATACGCTTAATCACATTGTTAGCGTTTTTAGGGTTAACAGAAGCTTTTATTACAAGATTGCCCTGTTCGTATTACGGAAAATTATTCAAAGAACCAGAAAAGTATTACCCTGGAAACTGCAACAAAAGTATTAGTTCTACATCTCGTACGCAATGCTCGAAATATTGTCTTGTGCAAAAAACTTGTACATATGCAAACTTTAATCATAATGATGGTTTATGTGAGCTTATGGATACGGAAATATCGTTCAGCCGTACAAATAGTAGCTGGGAAGCACTTCTTCCAAAAGTAACAGCCGTTAATGTAAGCCTTTAAATTTTTTCAATTTTTATAGCATGGAGTTGAACTAAGCAATAATTTCATTTCAGCTCAAAGTTTTTGCTGCAGATTGACGTTTCAAATTTTTTCCAAAAAAAAAAATTCTTAGACCTTTTAGTTTTAGAGCTTAGATTACAGGCCCATAACGCAACATCTTGCTCACGAGCATCAAGTGTGTATATCTTTATACATACTTAAAGATATAAGCGTACTTATATCTTTTTAAAATTTAAATTAAAAATTTAATTAAGTAAACTTTCGACATTTAATTTCGTCAAAAAACGTTCATTCAAAATTTCTTATGAAAAAATCATGTAAATGTTTCAGAATACTTCTTTAGGTTGGCCAAATATGCGAAGAACTCAAACCCTGTAGCGACGGAAAATTGTGCAGAGATATTTGCAAAATGGTAGATAACCAATATAAACACACCTACAAATGTTTTGGTACGTAAAATTTCGTTTAGATTACTGTTTACTATTGTGTAACTAAGAGGAATCCCCATTACATGTACACCAGTAAACTTTTCACAATATCATTTTTAAAAAATAAAAAAGCAACTTGCTGCAGGATTTTGGATGACACAAACCTTGTCATACATGAAATGTTTGATACTTCACAACTTTTCCTAACTCCTGCGTCTTGTAAAACTTCTGTAAATAGAGTTAATATCAAGTATGCTTTCTAAAATACCGTTCAAACTTGCGCCACGGGAACTTTATAAAATGAAGTATAAGCAACAAGTGTTTTAAAAAGTGAAATTCATTCTATGAATTTTTAAAAGTACTTATTTAAACGAATAGAAATATAAAGATAAAATTCAACAGTGTTCTACAACTCCATCTTAGAGTCATATTTTCATATATTTATAATCTCATGAAACCTCTACAGTGGTGTAAACTATTGCTATTAAAAGTTATACTACCGACAATTTTTCGAGAAAAATAATTAACCAATGTGATACTTATGTTAAGGTAAACTATTAAACATTGTCCTTAAACCGAAAATATATTAATATATCATATTAAATCGTGCCTTAACTCCCTCGAGGAAACGACATATACGCAAACTTAATCTATGATACTGGTGTAAAGCAAGCTATCATCCAAAAGTAAATCTTACCAGGTAAAAAAATATTCATGTTGATTGATTATTAATCATCAGTCAAATTCTTGTATAAAATATATACGAGGAATATTATTTGAATGGTTGAACGATTGAGACCTTTTATACATAATTATTTAACAGAACGTGGTTAGAATGCACTTCGAAATTTTTAGTGACATTTAGAAAATATTAATTAAAACTGTCATCCATGATGTCGTTTTTGTTATTCATAATATGATCCCAGTAAGTATTTTTGAAATCATTATAAATAAGAGACCTTCTCGTGTTCTTTATTGCTCCTTACATAAATATTATTTCTTACTGGGAATAAAATTTTTCATAAATTCCGGATATATAAAGATGTGGAAGGAGACTTGATATGGATGTAGTTTGATTACCAAAAACAATGTTTATGTTTGTAGATTTCGAAAAGATTTTATCAGTTAGTGTTTAAGATATGTCCGTGATTCTTTTCGGAAGATTTATATGTGAGTGAAAATTAAAAGAAGAAACAATATAGAAATATTCTGATATATTTTCGTCAGAACTAAACTTAATAAGGTCTATGTTAAAATCACCTCGAAAAATAAGACTGTTATTTTCTACTGACATTTTCTGAAGTGCTTAGGAAAATTTGTTATTAAATTCACCTATTGACAGGCAAGGATGCCTAAAGATGCATCCAATTATTAGTTAGACTTTATAGGAAAAAATTCCTACAACAAAAATAGGCCCAAAATGTTGAGGCTTGTAAATTAAAGGATCATTTCTAGATTTATAGTTTGTTTTATGTTTAATTTGGTATTTGTCCAAAATATCTCCTACGCAAGATTCAATTGAAGGGTGTTCAATGTTTCGTCCTTTATTAGTTACATAAGTTGTAATATCTTTTTTTTTTTTTAATTTTCCTCTCTGTGAAGCCAATAAAGTTAAAATCGAAATTTAATAACTTTGTGAGTGCATTTACTTTGTCGAAATCAGTATTTTGTGAAAAATATTGACATTTAAGACAGATATAGAAGCATCATTCGAAAAATTAGAGTATCAAAATTCGTCAAAGTTTAAATATTTACACATTGTAGGGTTAGAAAGTTGATCGTCATCTCCAAATTCTTGAGAATTAAAATATTTCAAAAGGTTAATAATTTTCAGATCATGGGAAAAGGCTCAGACCAGAAGGCATATCATTTAAATCTAGTGATTTGTTGTTCGAAAACAAAAACTTTATATCATTATCGGTTATACAACTTCATAGAAATATTTTATTAACGCATATGTTGCAGAACTAGGTAGAGCAGTTTTTTAGTAGATGGTAATCAACATTATTGAAATTATTAACTGTATTTTTTTTGAATATATAAGCGATGAAGTTATTATTAATTAGCTACAGGTTTAGTTTATATCAATAACTGGTCACGTAATAAAACTTGCTGATGTTAGTTTCTGTTGCAGTTTTTTTCTAATATTATTTAACATATATCTTTGTCTTGCAAACAAGCTTGACGTGTTTTCATAAACCATTATATATATATATATGTATATATATATATATATTTAAAAATTTTCTGCTAAAGGTAATTTTATTTTTTTAAATAATGTTATAGCAATAAGATAATCAGAAGAAATTCCTGTAAAATCTTTTTGGAAATGAAATAAGTGCCTTAAAAATTTTACAATTTTAAAAAGGAAATAAATTGTTCTTCTTTAAAGATGAAAGTTTTTTACACTAGGTATTTGTTTTTTTTGGCTAATTAAACAAAATTCACAATTTCCTTATCCTGCCTGGTCAGAGAAAGATAAATTACTTTAACACATTGAGTTTAAAGTTATTCTTTATTATTATCCGTTAATATATTACTAATATATAAAATATTATTATTAATATGTTAATATATTATTAATACGTTACATATGTTAAGTAATGAGATTTAAGTTGTCTTACTTCTTATATCTTATAATTTAGTTTACAAATTTAGTCAAAGCTTTTCTTATGACAAGCCGTTAAAAAATGTATGATCAAATATCAAACTAGTAATTTTTTTTTGATAGAAATTGAAATAATCAATGATTCTGTTTCTTCTTTACTCATGTATTTCTTATGAAGGTTCTTATTATAATACAAGCCGCAGTACTGGCAGCAGATTTTTAGGTAAAATAAAAATTTTCTTTCCTTAATATTTGGTCCAAAAAATGCTGCTCTTTTACTTTTATTCCAGCTTTATTGGATTAAGACAATAGCTTACTAAACCATAAAATATTTTTATTTGATTTACTTTTGACCATGAATCTCTGAAAAAGTTATCTTAAATTTAGTTGATTTATCAGTTTAGCTTGTCTTGTTGCTAAAATTTTTTTTAATCGTTGCTTTTATACATTTTTCTTAATTTCTGTATCTGGCAATAAACACTATCTTTACTAATCCTTTTATCCTTCTTGTTCTGGTATGATATTAAGTATTTTTGATAGAAAACTACCCTTCCTTCTTTTATCCAACAGATGAAAAAATTCTTTAATAAAGTTGAGAGTTTTCATTCATTGCTTTTCTTTAAAAAGTTTTAATACTAATCTTTTTTATTGCCGCCCTCTGTATCAACTGGTCTCAAAAGTTTATTGAGCCTGCATTTCGCTAATATTTCGATTATATAGGTTTATTGAGCCTGTAAGACCTTCGTTAAAAGAGCAAATTTATCGGTTTATTGAGCCTGTATGACTCTCGCTAAAATTTTGATTTCATCGGTTTATTATAATTTATAGCGATGTTTACTTGATATTGCTTTCTTTCTTTCTTTTTTTTTTTATTAATTTGTTTTCACTTTACCGCGATTGAACGAATGAGAAGATGATCAATGTATATAATAGGCATTAGTATTATTTACTGCCTCCATAATGCACACATAACGGAAGAATATTTATTTAATTAATTGCAAATTAAAACATTAAGCAAGCCAATAATGAATTAAATTTTTTTTTACTGATTATTAGAAAAAAATGTTATGTACGTTTTGGCTAGTCTCGACCGTTTTATAATTAACGATAAGCAATAACTTTTTACCAAATAATAGTATACGAGAACGCCTTTCTTTTATTAATTTGCCATTCTCAAATATGATTTGATAACAAATATTTAAAAAAAACAAAAGACTTTTATCTGAGGTATAAAAATTATTATCTTTTCCATATAAATTATTATCTAACGCCTCAACGTTATTATCTGACTTATAAACATTATTATCTGACTTCTAACCATTTTTATCTGACGCATAAACGTTATCACCTGACGTATAGATATTATTACCTGACACTTAAACATTTTTTTCTGAAGCTTAAAGGCAGTAAGTAAGCTATTGAAAAATTTGTTAAATTCATCAGTTTTGACGTAAACAAGCAAAAAATAACAAACAAATACATAATATAATAATAATAATAGACAACAGAAAATTCATTTTCACACAGCGTCATGCCGCCGTATAAAAAGCCTTTTTTTCCATTAGTTCTTCTTATATGGGAAAGAAGTTCTTGATAAAAATCAACTCTTAGTGCAACATAAAATTTACTAACCCAAACTTGTTTTCCACTTCTTACACTTCTATAAACAAAATGAGAATAAATCTAAGCAATTAATGATAACGGGAAAAATATAATTTTTTTAAAGGTCAAGAAACTGCTAATGCAAAGAAATTGAAATAATTCCTTGTTTTTTTGTTTCTTTAAACGTCAATAAAAGAACAAAAATTTAAACGCTTTGAATTAAATATAAGAAGATGAAGCTGAAAAATTTTATTCAAAAAACAGGTAAGAACATGTCTAGTTAAAAGACTTCCCATAAAAAACTCGAATGATACGATGAAATAATGCTTTTTCAATAAAAAAACTGATTTGATTATATTTGTTTTAATAATTTGCTTGAACTCGGATTAGTTTAGTTAGACCATATACATTCAACGAGTGAATTTTATTTTCTATTTCGCAGTTCTTAAGACAACCACCACCTTAAAGTAATAGATGGATAATTTAACAAACAAGCATTGGTTTTGATGAAATAAAGAGAGCGCTTGAAAAGTGTAATTTTCATAACTGATGCTGATTCAATGGTTAATGAATTCACCTTAAACATAAAAAACAAGCAAAAAATTAATGTTTTGATGTTTTTTTGGGACTTAACTTGTTATGAATTTAAAACTCGCCCCTGAACATAGTTACGAATTTAATACCCAACTTCTCGTAAAAAACTACAAAATCTAAAGAATATGAAATAACATGAAAAAGAATCATTGCAGCCATTAAAAAAATTTTAAAATCTTGTTGTAAAAAATTAATATTAAGCCTGAGATTTGCAAAACAGGGCTGATTGAAAATAAAAGGGAAAAAAATTAGTTAGATACTCTATTTCTTTTTTTTTCATTATCAAAATCGAATCTTGAAAAATGCAAACTTTTTTTTTATGGTTTTTACAAAGTTAGAGAATATTTTATTGTCATAAATGTTCACAATTTTATACATCGATATTGAATACATTAAGCAAGTTTTCATATATCCAGTTTTTTGTTCATGATTTGCTAATATGAGACTTAAAAGATTTGATTTTGTTATGATATATGATATTAACACGTTTTCAATATTTTTTTTTGTTCTTTCATTAATTGTGTAAACAAAAGTTCATTATTAAGTAAATTTGGAGCATTCAACTTTAACGATATGTAAACTAAAATTTAAAAGTGTTTTGATCAGGTCATATTTCAGACATTTTTCAGGAAAAATCAATGATAAATTATATATTAACGTAGTGTATAGCTAAAACTAAGAAAGTAAACAAAAAACATAAGATTTTAAATATAAGGCTGATTTTGAAATTTATTGACTTTATATGGTATTAATACCATAAAATTTCGATAACCTATATTTAAAATATTAAAAGCTCTGATATCCATTATAAACATTTTTATATCAAAGTTACGAGAATTAATTTCACAAAATATATTTATTTATTTTTGAAACTTCAGATGAACTATCAACTTGAAATCTTGAGTAAATATATAAATAGTGTTGTGTAATAATATAAATATACTTTATTTCAATAGATACTTCTATTCTGACTGACTTAACAGCCAATTCATCATCAGCGTCGAAAGATGATAGTGCTTTTGAAGCCTATTCAGCAATTGATGGGCTCTATGAAAATCCAGCAATGAAAACTAAACTTGATGGAAATACTTGGTTTCTTATAGATATCACCATGGTGATCCGTTTAGTTAAAGTAAAAGTATTTGCAAATCTATCGACAAACAGTCAAAGACTCAAAACTAAAGATGTTATTGTTCACGTTGGAGTAGAAGTAACGAATACCAAAAGTATCGCAACGTTGAATGGTTTAGATATTGAGGCAGTGAATTTCCCTGAAGAATGTAACATAGTACGATACGTGAGACTAACGAAAAAATTAACCATTATGAACATTTGGGAGGTAGAATTGCATATACTGTAATCAAAAACATTAAAATCAATCAACGCAGTGGAACTAAATTAACAGAGTGCTTAATTATTCTGGATTAAAGATTCGTTTTTCTTGAATAAAATCTCCTTATAGTTTGTGGAAATTAGTATTCTGCACAGTAAGCCATGTAAAGAGCTTTTTTTACGCATTTCAGATATCCTTTTTATTTTTGGTGTATAGCATTTTCATTAAATCGTAGACATCGGGTATGGTAGAAACGTTTCTCATAGAAATCATAATTGTTCCTTGCATTAATTTTTAAATGCTTTAACGATCTCATATATTTTCGTTTTTTGAGATAGAACTGAAAATTTCTGTTTATCGTTTCTGAAATTTTATCGTACCATTCTGCATCTCAGACAATTTCATTAAATCTAGCATTTCGAAATGATCCTTATCATATATTTAAAAAAACTCACTTCCCGCATTCTATATTATTTTAAATACATTAATTTACCTCACACTTTTCCAATTTTCTAGAACTTTAAGGTCCTTAATTTAAATGATAATAAATTCAGAATTGTGAATTTAATAAAGAATTTATTTTGTTTTATCTAGATGAATCAATGAATTTATATCTTTCGAAAAATTATATTTTATTTTGCATTTTGAGTTTAGCAAGCGAGTGCTTAAAAATTATAGTTCTCGGTACACGCAGTTGTTGGTAGCCATTCAATGCTAAAATCATTTTTACAACCACCAAAAACGATGGAAAAAGTGGACAAATATTTCAATATATATTAAGCTGAATGAACTGAAAATGGGCGTGTGTTGCAAACAAAAAAAAAAAAAGCTAGGGGCCATTTTTATGTGGTTGTCAAATAGATTTTCATTTAAACCAAATTTTTTTCAAAATTTTTGTGTTTGTATCCTGAAATTATTATTGTCATTCATTGTAAATAGCTTGTGTATAGATGAATGATTATATAGATATAATTTAATCTAATGAGAAATGAAATTTTATAGGATTTTCTTTCCAAAGTTAATAAAACTAAATTGAAATGATCTTACCGTATTAAAGTTTTGAATTTTTTTTTTTTTTTAAAACTTTCAAATATATGAGAGAAGAGAGAGAGAGATTATCGTAGGTTCAAAAATTTGTTTACTTTTTGTCATACTTTGTGAATTTTGAGAAATATTCACTGAAAAGAGGTAGACGTTTTTTTATCTTTAACAGCATATTCTTATAATCAGAAACTCGGCTCATTTTTTTAAAGTTTCGTTTCTTGCGGGATATTTAGATTTAAACGTTCGTAGTATTTGTATTACGAGACTTTCTATTTAATAAAACTTATATATCCCAAGTTTACAAATAATAAAAGTATGAGGGTACGTTTGTTAAAGCGACGTAATATAAAGACAAAAAAATTTTTTTTTACCAATGCCCTTTTAGAAAAGTTAATAAACATTTAGCTTTCAGTAAAAGTTGATAAAAGCTAATTTAATAAAAGGTGTTTTTAAAAAAATTCCAAGGCACGTTTGTAGACCGATGACTATTCTTAAATCAAAAAACCGCTCGCTTTTTGGATTTGATCAATTATTTTTTGCCCCAATCAGGAATATATTTTCGATGAAAATCTTTGCTCGTTATAACACTTTTGTTGAAGCTTGTAAGCTACCCGTTCTCCAGGAAATTTTTGAAAGGGGCAGTTTTCTAAAAAACAGCACACATTGGTATGTTGAGGGTCAGTCATCTTGTGAAACTGATTCATGAAGTATGCTTGAGCCTTGGCGCTTTAAAATAACAAAACATCGTGGCTGTGTGTTTTTCCTTTTGTAACGCTTATGCGATTCTTTATCTGCAGTATGCTGGTCAATTCTGAAAATCGTTTCGTTGAGGCGAAAGAATGGTTTAGATAAAATCATGAAGTCTGGTGACTAACTTTATAAATCAATTGGTTTGTCACGGTTCCTTGGATTTGATGATATACCTGATCAATTTATCATTTTAGATAATATAGTTCGTGTGATTTATGGTGCAGGTTTTTATTGATAATGAGTTTTTCCTCAGTGAAAAATTTTTATAAAATTTATTTTAATTTCGTTTTTTTGAAACATGTAATTACTGATTACAAGTGGCTACGTAACTGCCATTAGTCTTTAGTGAGAAAATTTCTAACTATATTTTGCACATGGTAGAGATGAACGTGGTCTCTTTGTAGAGAATGGTTTTTCTATAGTAATGGAATTAAGAAACATCGACATTTTATAAATATAGAACGATGTAAGCAAATTTTATATTTAGAATATAAAAACTTTGAAAAGAGGTGGTTTCAATTGCAACTCCCAAAATCCAAAATCCAAAAAGAATCCGCAAAATACAAAGTTGCCAGATGTAGCAGATGCACCAGTTTAAATGTTTGATTTCAGTTGTATATTGTCTAGGACATCTGGTAGCAATGATTTAGTGATGGTAAAGTAAAAACGATGAATTGAATATAGAGGTCTAGTACGTTTTGAGCCTGTCAAATCTCAATATATTATTGACTTACCTTCATAATTAAAAAACAATCATTTATGCTCAAATTTTTTTATAAAAAAAGGAAATATACCAAAAATCTCAACTAATTTCTGCAACGATAAGACATTATTTTGGAACTATTGAGATGCATTCAATAACATATTCCTTTAATTATTCATAATAGTGAAACACATGGAAATTTTAAAGTAGAAAATGAAAGAAATTTTGAAAGTAATCAGCTAGATTATATCTTTAAAAATGAGGATGAAAACACTTTAGATAAATTGAGATGCGCTACCAGTGAAATACTTCTAAAATAAAATACACCTAATACTACTGAAGTCAATATTGAGGAATGTATAGCGGTTGAACCAGGAGAAGAAAAAAAGTAACATATTTACTCAATGGTAAATTTTGCGAAGAATTAACTTGTCAATGTGTGTCTTCAACTGGTAAATTTGGTTAAAAATAAGAAAGTTAGGTTAAACTAAGCCATCTTAAATATTCCAATCAGAAACTAGAATGTTTTACACAAAAATTTGCTTCTGACTTTGTCCATTCAAAATTGAAAAATCTTAGTTTGAATAGTCAAAAAAGCATTCCAATGAAGTTATCATCTGGTCTCAATTTAAATGCTGGAATATTAAGTCGGGATTTTATGCTAAACCTAAAAAATCACATTGCAAGTCACAATGCATGTCCATTCATGAAAACTATCTAAAGTTTACATGCATAATGGAAAAGCTCTAAGTTTGAATGTCTCACTAAGGTAAAACAACTTGGTATACCACTTTTATTCTTTAATTTGTCTTGTGAAGATATTAGATTGAATGAATTAATACCAATTGTTTGCAAACTAAATAAGTTACATTTAAATTTTACCATGATCAATGAAATATATTCTATGCGTATCCGAACCTTGTTTCAAAATATTTTTACGATAGATTAGAGCATTTTTTCAAGTTACTTATTTCAGATGGACCATTTTGTAAAACTATATTCTTCTATTACTATTCTAGTACTATTCTACTCATGTTTAAAGTAAACAGGTGCTTCATATTTATGAGTAAAAAATCCCTGTAAATTAACCTATGAATCTCGGCTTGTATATGATCAATAGGTAAACAACTATTTTAGCGCTGATCTTCTTGATTGCTTTGTTAATCAATAGACATATGATCGTGTTGAGACCTACCAAACACGCTGTTATTCAAACAGTTTTCGTAAATACAAAACTGATGATTGAAGATACCATTTTGAAAGTTTATTTACAAATCAAACCGTTTTTGTCTTTCCATTACCAAGTAATATGGCTGTAAAAAAGGAAATTAATGTCTCGTAAAGACTTATTAAAACAAATTTCTAAAGATATCAATTTAGGATCAAACCTTAATGTGTCTAATGTTTAGAACAGACCAGGCGAGGACTTCACAGAAGCTTTGAAAATAGATGAAACACTTGCACGTTTAAACATCGCTAGGCGATGATTTTCATATCCACTTAAATGTTACCATGATTTGTTAACTATTTGCTAATTATCTTGGTGGTGGATTTTTTTTTTGTGAGGCTAACATGGATATTCAAACCGTTTTTTTATGAGATAAAGATACATCATGTATGTGTGCTTGTTTGTATATATTTGAATATGCATCTACTCATACTATAAGACAAGCTTTAAAAGGATCTACTAAAGTATAGGACGAATATTTATGAACAAATCAAATCTTTAGCTTACACCTATATTTCAAATCCAGAATGTTCTTTTTATGACGCTGTATATCTTTGTTTACCAGATATGCGGTTGACAAAGAGTTTCCTCTAGCTTTATTTATGCAAAGTAATATTCCGGAGAAAATATATAAAATAATATTGAGCTAGAAAGAAATTTATAAAAAACCAGGTTATAGTGAAAACGTTTTTAAGCAAAGTATGCTTGGTCGGTACATCGCTAGACTAAGCAGTGTACCTTTAACGAGAAAATAAAGTCTGGCCGATTAAATGTATTTTGCTGAGTTTCTGAGATACCACTATAATAGACCAGCTGAGTTAAGAAATGATTGGCAACATGAAGAGTTAGAAAACGAGTATTTTAATCTTCGAAATAATTCTTTGCCATACCCAGAGTCAATTTCTTTGCTGTCAGAAACCCTGAAACTTCGCAAGTTTCTAGAAGCCTTGCAGTATTACCTGCAAGTAAAGATTATGAATTATACGCGCATCAACGATGTAATTCGGTTTCGTTGAAATCTGTTTCATGTGTTTAATTACAAATTTGAACAACCGGTTCCCAGATAAAAGTCAATTTGATTTTAAGTTTTACGATATTAATGTTGTAAAAATAGCAAATAATATAAACCACAATGGAAAAATTAATTTTATTGGAAAAATGAAGTTGTTGAAAGTAATTAGAACAGATTCTGTCGGACAATGGAATGAAAAAGAAAAGTAAGAGATACCTATGTAAAAGACATTACCGGTCTAATCCCAATTTCGAATTGGGAAAATAGTAAAGACATACTTTAATGCTCAAAGATGTATTAAACTCAGATTATTTTGGACATAAACCTCACCATAACAACTATGTATATCAAAATATCGGAAACTAAAATTGATGTCACTCGGGATGGTTTGCCATTAATTGAAAGAGGGTATAAAATGTCATGTTGTGCAACAACCACTACTTGTTCCGTAGATTACTTCATAGTTTGTTCTTACCTAGGCTGCTAGAAAAAATTCGTTTAGCATCAGGACATAGCTTTCTTTACTACAAGCTTTGACTCCGCGCATGTCATGCCTTTGATTGGGGGCCTATATACAAAAAACTAGCGCTTTTTTTTGCGCGCACTAACCTAAATAAACATTGATCATATTTCTTAATATAAAATTGCCTAGACATTGAATTATGCAATATCCTACCTAAAATCCTAAAAAGTTAACAAAAGTAGACACTCAGGGCTAAGATAATTAAAATATATTGCAAAAACAGTTATATAAAAAAAAATTTTAAATACATTTTGCAAACACATCTACAAATTTTATGCACAAATACAGAAATTTATAACCTAGAATCATACCACCCTGAAACAAAGTCCGCTAAATTTTTTGTAACACAGTACAATTTAACATAAGATTATGAACATTATTGATAGCATCTTTAACAAAAGATATCCCTTGGGCTAAATTTAACAATATATAAATCAAATTACAGCGTGTTATACTAATATTTTGCAGATTTACCTCTCATCGATGATGGTCATCAGTCAACAATATTTGTCTTCTCCTTTCTTCTTTCAGCACTCTGTCATAAATTAATAAGTCTCTAACAAGAGCTCTTGTTAAATTAAAGTTTTATTTCTGCTATTTCTTTTTAAAATATTAAAACTGAGTCACAAATATATTCAGCATCTTAGGGTAAGAGGTTTAACGCACCCTGCCAAGTAGAGATTTGATATCAAACATGGCACAAAGTGATTTAAAATATTTTAATGTGATTCAAGATTTCATTTTTTATACATTTAGGAATGAAATAATAATATTATGTTTATTATAAGCAAATATATTTACACAATGCTTAAGAATAGATGCTGTATTATGCTAACTTTAAGACTTTCAAGGTAGGTTTTTTGTTTGAGCGAGGAGTAAGGATTTTGCAAATGTTATAGAGAATTATTTTCGAAAAATTTCACCGTGGCAACTTTCCATTTCGTAACTATAATGATCTGAAATAATCATCAGAGTATTTTTCAGGGACTTTCTACATACTCTGTCATTCATAACATTAAACATCATTTAGGAGAAACCGGTGGGGGTGGGGGGGGGGG
>JAUZNK010059012.1:0-15098 GCA_035046665.1 Euphysa ruthae
TTGGTTCACAATATTTTAGATGATAACTTATTTGGTACACAATATTTTAGTTGATTTCTTATTTGGTACACAATATTGTAGATGATTAGTTATTTGGTTCACAATATTTTAGTTTATTACTTATTTGGTACACAATATTTTAGATGATTACTTATTTGGTACACAACATTTTAGATGATTACTTATTTGGTTACAATATTTTAGTTGATTTTTTATTTGGTACACAATATTTTTGATGATTACTTATTTGGTTCAAAATATTTTAGATGATTACTTATTTGGTACACAATATTTTAGATGATTAATTATTTGGTACACAATATTTTAGTTGATTACTTATTTGGTACACAATATTGTAGATGATTACTTATTTGGTTCACAATATTTTAGTTGATTACTTATTTGGTACACAATATTTTACTTGATTACTTATTTGGTACGCAATATTTTAGATGATTTCTTATTTGGTACACAATATTTTAGATGATTACTGATTTGGTACACAATTTTTTAAATGATTACTTATTTGTTTCACTATGTTTTAGATGATTACTTATTTGGTTCACAGTATTTTAGATAATTACTTATTTGGTTCACCATATTTTAGATGATTACTTATTTGGTACACAATATTTTAGTTGATTTCTTATCTGGTTCACAATATTTTAGTTGATTACTTATTTGGTACACATTATTTTAGTTTATTATTTATTTGGTACACAATTTTTTAGATGATTACTTATTTGGTACACAACATTTTAGATGATTACTTATTTGGTTACAATATTTTAGATGATTACTTATTTGGTACACAATATTTTTGATGATTACTTATTTGGTTCAAAATCTTTTAGATAATTACTTATTTGGTACACAATATTTTAGATGATTAATTTTTTGGTACATAATATTTTAGTTGATTACTTATTTGGTACACAATATTGTAGATGATTACTTATTTGGTTCACAATATTTTAGTTGATTACTTATTTGGTACACAAGATTTTACATGATTACTTATTTGGTACACAATGATTTAAATGATTACTTATTTGGCTCACAATATTTTAGATGATTACTTATTTGGTACACAATATTTTAGTTGATTACTTTTTTGGTTCACAATATTTTAGATGATAACTTATTTGGTTCACAATGTTTTAGTTGATTACTTATTTGGTACACAATATTTTAGTTGATTTCTTATTTGGTACACAATATTGTAGATGATTACTTATTTGGTACACAATATTTTAGTTGATTACTTTTTTGATTCACAATATTTTAGATGATTACTTATTTGGTTCACAATATTTTAGATGATTACTTATTTGGTACACAATATTTTAGATGATTACTTATTTGGTCCACAATATTTTAGTTGATTACTTATTTCGTACACAGTATTTTAGATAATTACTTATTTGGTTCACAATATTTTAGATGATTACTTATTTGGTACACGATATTTTAGTTGATTACTTATTTGGTTTACAATATTTTAGATGATTACTTATTTGGTAAACAATATTTTAGTTGATTACTTATTTCGTACACAGTATATTCGATTAATACTTATTTGGTTCACAATATTTTAGATGGTTACTTATTTCGTACACAATATTTTAGTTGATTACTTTTTTGGTACACAATATTTTAGATGATTACTTATTTGGTTCACACTATTGAAGATAATTACAGCAGACAACAAGTGTCTGCTGGTGTCATTCTTGGCAATGTTGGCGTGAAAACAGTTGAGAAATCGTCCTGGAGTGGATTTGTTTGGCTTAATTTTGGTATTTCCAACTTTAACCATTGATTTGGCGGATGAGGTAATTCTACAAAAAATAATAAGCAAGGTAAACCAGTATTTTTAATTTAGGTAAACACCTTGAATTTAATGGCATGAAATATTCCAGCAAGTGATTGTATAAGGTTAAATCAATTTTGCATACACTTATTTGAACAATATTATTTCATGATAAATTAAACATTTGAGTTAAATTAAGAAATTTCTTTGATGAATAATTAGTTTAGATGAAATTCATTATTATGGGAAATAATACCTGAAAAGTTTTTCAAAAAATCGTAATTTTTTTTTTCATAATACAATTGTCAAAAATCCCACAAAAACCAAACATTTTAAAGAAATTATTCTTTTGCTCTCAAATCGTTTAGTTATTATTATCATAACCTTCATCGTAATTCTTGGTTAAACTTCTTTTTATGTAATAATGTGAAACAGGTGGACAGGTGATACTTAATATATACCAAAGTTTTAATACCTAGGTCGTCCACGGAAAGAGTTTCATGTCTATCTGTAACTTTCTTTGCATCTTCTGATGTTATTTTTAGCGACCTAAATAATATGTACTTAAAAGCTTAACAAACGAATTACTTTTTAATTTTTTACGTTTTCCATTTGTTGAATGAAATTTACGCTTCCTTTATACTTTAAATCCGCTAAATCCTTTAAAAACCTTGAAGATATGATGGTGACTGTTTAGTTATAAAAATAATTTTAATTAATACCCATTGATGATTATGTAAAATCGGCATGAACATTCATTGAAGTAAGTAAATTTATATAACCTTATATTATTTACATTTATATAATATGCTATAAAATTTTATGTTACTTATAGTAATTTATTGCCAAGAATTCTCACTTGTTTGCAGAAGTCTTTTTTGGAACTTCTGACTGGAAAGCAACTGAGAATTCGACCTTGAATCGACTTGTTTGGTTTGATTTTGGTGTTTCATCAAACTTTACCCATTCATTTTTAAAAGGAGGTAATTTTACAAAAAAAATAAACAAGATAAAATAGTTTTTGTATAAGGCTAAATCCATTTTGCATACACTTATTTGAACAATATTATTTCATGATAAATTAAACATTTGTGGTAAATTAAGAAATTTCTTTGATGAATAATTAGTTTAGATGAAATTCATTATTATGGGAAATAATACCTCAAAAGTTTTTCAAAAAATTGTAAGTTTTTTTTTCATAATACACTTTTCAAAAATCAATCAAAACCAAATATTTTAAAGAAATTATTCTTTTGCTCTCAAATCGTCTAATTAATATTATCATAACCTTCATTTTATATAGTAATGAGAAACAGTTGGACAGGTGATATTTAATACATTTCAAACTTTTAATACTTAGCTCGTCCACTGATCCGTTTTTATATCGGTCTTTACCTTTTTTTCAAAAAGTCTGTTTTTATAAAATGTCTTTAAAACTCACTTTTTCAAAGCAAAAAGTTTTCTCAACTTAAACTCTCAACTATCATGGCCGTCATCGTTGTTTTTCGTTAAATTTCGGTTTTATATATAGCAATTAGAAACAACTGTACATATGGTACTTAATATATTTCAAAAGTTTGATACCTAAGTCGTTGGCAGACCGATTTTCATGATGAACTGTATCTTTTTTAGTTGGTTCATTTTTGTGAATATGTTTGCTTTTGCAAAATCTAGACCTGAGTTTTTTTAATATTCCGGCTTTTTCCTCATTGATATTATGTTTTTTGTCCAACTTTTTGATGTTTTTATCAATGAACTCATGCTCACTTCTGTTTGTTTTTCTTGATTCTCTTTTAATTACTTTGTCGTTATGAATATTTTTGTGAAATCTTGACTTGAGTTTCCTCAATACTCCACGTTTTTCATTATTGATACTGTGATTCTTTTCCAAATTTATGATGTTTTTATCATTGAACTCATATATCAGGTGTTGACTGACTTGGAAGTTGTTGTTCTCTTGTATTCTAGAGCACAAATTTATTGGTGGCTCTGCCATACTTGGGCTTGCTGAAGGTGGTGGTATGAAAGTCACGGAGAGAATAAAACGAGCATGAAAATTAACATGATGGTTTTATTCGCTGTTGCACCTGCTTCAGTATTCCACCCTTTTATTGTTAACTAAGAGAAAGCAAAAATATATTTAATAAAATTTGTTATTTGTTTTTTACCACCAATTTAAAATTATTATTTTTTATTATTTTGTTTTAAAAATAAAATGTAGCAAAGTTTTACTCAAGTGAATTGTCAGGTATTTATTTTTTATCATTTGTTATTATTATTATTACTGTTATTTCTTTTTTTTCTTTTTTTACGTATCTAGCATAATTTTTCAATATCTACCTTATTTTTATATCATATAACCCTTCTCATCAAACTTTGATGTATGTTTTTTAACCTGGTCTCACGTCTCACAATTAATTCACCATCCAATGACAAAAATTGATTTCTTTGAAATTAATGATATTTCAAATGTTTGGCAAGTTTTGTATATTCCAAAGTTCCTTTTGTCGTGAAAAATTCCAAGAACTCTTAGATTACTCGGAATGACCGTTTTTGGTTTCCTTTTTTTTTTTCTAGAGCAACGATGAGAAAATATTAATTATTTTGAATTATGACGCAGATATAAAAAAAAAGGTATGTAAAGGTAATTGAATGTGAAAATGTATTTAGCAAATTTTATATTAAGGACATGCAACAAGAAAATAAATTCCTTGAAGATACCTAAACATATTTTCTAGAAAATTCTGGCTGCATGGATAACACGCTCAAAGATATCTCTCATGCAGTTGTCAAGTTCCAGGTATGCAGCGCTAAAGTAGAAACTACATGCAATGACTGTTGATTAAACCGCGCAAAAACGAAGATGCTACAAAAGTTGCATGAATTTCTGGCGACAGATTCTCTGAACCATAAATCCACAGCGTAGCTTCGTTATGAACTTCAGACTTGGATGACGTTGGTGGATGTGGATATTACCAAATTTACCAAATTTTGCAGGCATAATGTTGATATATTCAACTGGTCAATCAGATGACAGTTGTTTAGGGTTTTCACTTACGATATAAAATGTTTTAACTACGATTCATGTGTTTGTTGGTGAACGGAGAGACTTTTACCATGGAATTAGTTTTGAGCACTTGTTTTTTTTTGGGTTTTGGTCGATATTGTCTATCGCTGCAGTTGTAAGTAACCCTGGTTTAACATTTAGGGAACAAACAAGATCATCGATATTGTGTTTTGTGCAAATTGTTTGGTAATATTGGATTGGATTTCTTCAATTCATTTTTAGGTAATACTCATCTCTAACCTGCTAAGAACTCCACTAAAGCCTTTTTTGTGTCTTGGCAAAAATCATTACCCCTAGTTTTATGGGGAATTGAGTTTCATTGCTTTTAGCGTAAGACTTCTTAAATATGATTTTAAATATGGTAAACTTGATATGTTACACTTTTTTGGTAATGATAGTATTTGTACTAGTGTCTACTTCTTCCGATTATTGCTTGTCAACTAATACGAGGCAAATGTGATGAAGAAGTGGTAATGGGACAGATTCCTTTTTTTTTTTTCGAGAAATAGTTCCAAAAACTTTTTTTCAAAAACAAATTTTTCATATTATTTTTGCAGCTTTCGACGGTATGAAAACATAGTCTATATTTGATCCTTTTAGTCTAGTTACATAAACGTTTAAAACCATTTCGTCTGGACCTTCAAAACCAATTAGGGTTTCTTGGTATGTTTTCATAAGTCTTTCATCATAAACACTGGTGATGAGTCTGAATCAAACGAGATCTTTTCTTCTATAGTACTGGTGACTTCGTCCACAGCCATTCCCAATAAATTTTAGAGTGTGAAAGGAGTATTTATTTCAAAATCCTAATATTTATCCGCAGAATGCAAATTTTTTATGTGTAAAAATTTATTCTAATCAAAGAAGATTGAAGTTTGTGTTTGTGTTCCACTATAGGGAGTTAGGGGAAGTTAAACACCAACTATAAGGAATTAGGGGGAGTTAAGCTTAACTGCAATTTCCCTAGCTCCCCATGACTCCCTGTCTAAAATCTGGCTATGGTCAAGGATTTCACGCGCGAAACATAGAACATAGATTTTATCATTTCAAATACTCCAACATTACATGCTGTATTTTACTGTTTCGCATTCTCCACTTGAATTAATTAATTAGTTAATTGATTGTAAATAAGCTAATAAGCAATTCAGATGGTATTTTTCTTCAGTTTCAACCATGTCTCCTTCACTGAGTTTTGTGAAAATTATGTAGGTGAGATGTGAATAAATTGCTCCAATTTATACAAAGTAAACTATCCTACTTTATAAAAATGTGTTGAAATTTTTTTTATAAAAATTTTGACTTTTTAAATGATAACGATGGCTTTAATGAGAGCCGGAGACACCAACGAACACGTTTTCATAACTATTTTGTCCGTTTTACGCATTTTGGAGTTGGTTTGAAGCAATTTTTAGTCTTAACATAACATATCAGTGCCCTTCGTGTTAGCTTTGATAAACGGAGCAACAATTAATACGTTACATACTCTAAGTACTTTTTTTGGCAGACTCGCAGTTTATAAATCTCTAATAGTTGTGGAAAAGCAGACGAATAGGCTTTATTACATGGAAAGGACCAATAATGTTTAAATAAATGGCCACCTTTAATTTAGCTCGCTTAGAAAATGGGTCTTGAAAATCATCCTTTCCATTCTTTTGACAAATAACGCAAATTTTCCAGTTGGTTGGTAATTCCTTGTTTAATTTTTCTTGACTGATTAACTCAAACGTTTTGTTTGACATAATATTTCATAACTTGCAAACAATGAAATCGTATAGTTGGTAAACAATTAAACAATATGACAAAATAAAAATCTTCAAACTATCCGTAGATATAACAATGGTACTTGAGCAGTACAGGAAAACTAGTTTTTAATTATTGTTAGTTTCTAAAGGCACCCTCTATGACCCTTCAATTTCCTGCACAACTTTCAAAACCAATTAGCAGACTTCAAAGATGTTCAAAATAATTTGAGCGTATCCAGTCTCAAAAACTTTATGAGAAAGTTAAGAAAAGGTTTCTGAGATTATTGCAACTAAAGAGCGAATGGAAAGAAATGGAAAATATTATAGCACCATGAACTTTAATGCACTCCGTCATATTTGAGGAAAAACATTTCTGAAAGTCACTTGGACGCTGACCTTAGCACTTTTCCGGACGCAATATACTTTCTGTAAATTTATACATACCGTATACTATTGGAATGGAAATTGTATTCTGATTAACCTTTACTAAAGAACCATATACTGAAAATGTGTTATCTTTTTGCTTTACTTTCAGAAAGGTGCATCAAGTTCATTTTTTAAATATCAAATTGTTGATATAAAAGCTATTACGTAGAATCCTATAATTAACCTCACTGGAAGCAACTATTGAGTGTTATCCTCGCCCCTGATACACTAATTTAAACTTTAGTATTGATTAGACTAATTAGTTTTGGAAAACCAGTCTCAAACCTGCATATGAGAAATTTAATAAACAAGAGCGGTTGATGGATAATTAATAAAGTTTTATGGTTATTTAATATTCGATGTTCTTACTTAAAAAGAAATTGATTATGGTGAGCGATGTTCACTACAACTGAACTCCTTTGTTGTTTTGGTAACTACAAATTTGCTGGTTACTGGAATATAAAGGAAAAAATTTGCTTTATATTCTGTTCACTATTCGCAATAATAATCCAGACATGGAATTTTGGACTGGATTCTGAATCCTGGCAATGATTGAAACAGTAACTTCGGTTTTCAAAACCGCAAAACCGATCAAAATCCACTTTGATGTTTTAAAACTAAAACATTGGAATTTATATTCTGATGTCTTAGTAGAATATAGATTATAAAATTTTAAATTAATCCTAGGATGTCGGAGGAAGGGTTAGAGATAGCGATTTCTTAGCGTTTATGAAATTGAATTCTACCGAGAGATAAAAACTGGTTTGTCGTCAATTTAACCCCTTTTGATTTCAACTGTTTATTATTACATAGAATTAGGCAAGGTGGCGATTTTAAATTTTTCTCTACAATCTATATTTTTGTTCTGCCATGAGCCCATTAGGTGGGATTATTTCGTCGTTCAAAGATTCGTGATTTAGTAGTTAGCTCCTTGACAGAAGGTTGATGGCTCGAATGACGACACTTTTTTTACGCTATATACGCTATATTACGAATATCATTGATTATCAGATCAAATCTTACCAAAATGTAGTGCAAAAAAAATGTCAACGCCGTTCAGGACTAGCTAGTTTAATAAAAGAAGAAATCGAAAATATCGCAAATCGAATTGAAATTTTTAGTGGCTAATTGTAACTAAATATGTTACAATTAAATATTTCCAGGAGTTAACAGACATTTATTTAGTATATAATTTTTTAAAAAAATATATAATTATACTGCAATTTTTCTAAACAGAATACAATCGAGTTACATAATAATTTTACACTAATCAAAATTAAAATGGGAACTTCATAGATAGGGTTACTGAAATTTTGTATTTGATCCGGCGGTCTTTTTTCAGTTATAAAAGCTTAGTCAATTTACCATTTAAATAGAAAAAAATAACTTACAAATCGATTATTTTCAATTTCTTACAAATAATTCTACGCTGAACTGCTTCTATCAAATATATTTATATATAAATATGAAGTATCTTAGTTGCGATATTTTGACGTCAAATATATATACGTTAAAGGTTTAAAATGGTGTTTCATTTAAAATGGTGTTTCAGTTGCCAAGCAACTCTTCGTTTTTATTGTGTTAGTGCAATTAGTAGTTAGTTAGGGTTCATTATTTCGGACGAAAATTCCCAACTATAGCTATAGCAATAAAGTCAAACGTCTTCTAAGAAGTAGATGACATTTGAATTTAAAGAAAGCCAAACCATTGTCTAGATCCCACATTTTGTAGATTTTTAATTATTGCCACTGATTTGTCAGTCTTTTAAATAGTACTCACAAACAAGCATTAAGGATAGCAGCGGACAGCTCCAATATATGTTTTGAAGCTTTGCTTGAAATTACTAATAGCGATAACAACAAACAGAAAAACCTCCGGACTATTCTCACTGAAGTTTAAAAATCAGTGCATCGTCTAAATCCAGAATTCATGTGGGATCTCCAGCTCGTAAAAAACGATTCTCGACGTATTCGTATAAAAAATGTCTGGAATCGCTTACTCCTAAAACTTCAATAGATAGGTACGTGAAATCAACTAAAAAGTAAAAGATCTCACTATTTGTTTTTTGTTTGTTTACTTTTACCACTTGACTGTATCATTTGAATTATAATAATATAATTCTGTTTATTAAACTCACAACAGGTTAAACGCTCGTAGCATTTAAAGTGGTCTTGAGGCCAAGTTAAATCCAAATAGAAACCAGGAAATTTAGTATCTACCAGGTCAATATATTAAAGCAAAAAAAAAAAAAAAAAAGAAAAAAAAAACATTAAGGCTGTCTGGCCGAGCGGTTAATTCTATGGTTTCTGTCATGGAGCTGTGGGATTGACTAGCTCAAATGGCAGCTCTAATTACACCAAAACCAAACCCTTTCTGAAATAAATTAGTTCGAAAGCTATTTGTTGGCCCAATGTTAAAAATACATTGTTATTGAAATGAATGCTGAAAAGTTAAGAGTTTGTTTCCACCCTATCTATATCCCGAGAACCTGGTAATGTTTATATTGCTCCGAAATAGATCAAGTGCGTTCAAAATTAAAAGTAGGATTCAATAATAGTCGTCATAAAAAATATGACGATATCAATGTATAATTTTAAACCAACCTGCTGTAGAGATATTTTTATCAACATGTTTATTGCCAGAATGCCTATATAATGATAGTATTACTTATATTGTATTATTAGATTAGCAAAGTTTTGCGCTTTTTCTGGATAAATGAAGCGGCGTGAAAGTTATGAAGCTGTTTGGGCTGCTCCTGTTAAATGGAAGAATTGTGAATGTGCGTATCAAGTAGGTGAATATTTCTGCTTTGTCGGTTATGCTAAATAATTTTTTCACTGATACCGGACCAGGGGACTATAACCCCACCCCCACCACAACCCGCAAATAATTTTGTGGTAAATAGTCCTTTTTAATTTCACACATAAACCGGCATGTTTTTGTTATGGTTTTTATATTTATCAGCTTAAGGCTGTTTTTCACGATACGTAAAAAAGTTGGAGGAAAAACACGCTTTGAATTTTATTGGTTAATATGATTTGTTTACTTTTTTCTAGCTGATATTTTTCGCTGCGCACGACTTTAAAAATAGTTCAAATAGATCCTACTTTCAAGCGGCGAAAAAAAAACCCCAATAAAAACGCCTGTTTTGTTTATTTTTGAAAACATTCGAATAACCAAATAGATATAAATAATGACTTGAGAAATAAAAGTAGGAATTCATTATTTTATTCAAACAAACTTAGTATAAAACTTTCTCAATGGCAAAATCTAAAATTTTTGTTATTTAAATTTAGACGAATTTCTATTCATTTTCTATTTTATGTATTTTCCTAATTTTAGGACGATTTGTTAAAATTGACTAAAAAAAGTCTGATATAATTTATTATTTGATATTTAGAAAATATTTCCTCGATATTAAACTTGTTTAACTAGTTAAATTTTTTGTTTTTTTGTAAAGTGGTAACCACTAACCTTTTTACTTTTAAATAAAGTCAGCAACAATAAAATATACAATATGCTTTTCTTACTAAGAAGCAAACGTGCTTAATATACAGTCACGTTGTTGCTTTCTGAAAGAAAATATTCCTCACAAATCACAAGTTTTTTCAACAAAAACCCTAATAATTCTTCTGGCAGGGGCCGTTTTATTTCAATAGATAATTGTTGTCTGCTTAGTATTTTTGATTTCACTCAAAGGCAGGAATTTACTTTAATTTGTCTTGTTGCTACATTTTGGTTGTTTTAATTAATAAAAATAAATATATGTCCCTTTTAACGATTGCAAAATATAGAAAAAATCTAGGTAACTTGAACTTATCTATTGATTCTGATAAATTTTTCTAAATTGTTTGAAAAAAACAACTTTCTTCGTGTAGTGTCGTGATTATTTGACGTGTAGTGTCGTGATTATTTGACGTGTTAATTAAATTTTATTAATAATCTTTAGCCTTGTTCATATTTTAGATAGTTCTCGACTATCCCAAAAAAGTTCTCCACAAGCCGAAAAAATTTCCCTACAAACCAAAGAAAGTTCTCCAAAAACCCTAGGATGTTTTCAACAAAGCCAAGGAAGATGTTTTAACACAACCGAATTCGACAAAATAACTCCATTACTCAAGAACGATCACCATCCGTTTCATACACGACAAAACTGTTTTCCCAAAGAAATAACAAGGCAAGCAAAATCATGTCAAGCTAAATGGTTTGTTAGTTTTCCTTGGCTTCATTACAACCAGCACAACCATTATTTTCCTTGGATCATGAGTCATCCGAATGTCACAAAACCAGTAATACCTAAGAGAATCTTGTCCCAAATTTTGGAAGTATTCAAGATATGATTAGTGCAACTTCTAAATCCGATATGACATTAAACAGAAAATGTATCATCAAGATAATAGAATGAATTGGCCGTCAGGAAACACCAATGAAGAATCAAATTTCTTTCAGTTTCTCAGTTTAAATTGTAAAAACAACAAATTTCTTGAAAAATGGTTTGAAAGAAAAACTGATAAATACTCTTATAGTGACATACAGAACGAAATATTGAAACTTATGTCAAACAGTATGGTTCGTCAGCTAGTATATCACATGCGTGGTGGGCAAAGCTTAAACCTATATCAATACTGGGTGGTGGTATACTATTATGAATTGTTGAATTGGAAAGAAAATTACGTTCACACGACCAATATTCTCAAGAGAATAAATAGAGATTGTTTGTTATTTTTTTCTAAATTTTCTGTTACTTTCTAGTACAATAATATTACAGGAATATGGTTGGAAACATGTGGTTTTAAATCTCGATAAAAAACATTTTAAATCAGTAAAACATTCATAAAAATTTTATACTAACAATAATAATAAAATCTAATGTCACGTAATAGGATGTTTGTGACAAGAAAGCACTTGAAGATACATTTATTAGCTATTTTGCTAACATTACTGGCTCATCACACATTCAACAATTGTTGCCTATTGTTTTTTACCCTATCTCAGAAACCTATACGCAGCATTCCATTTCTATTTTTGATTAAAATACAAGCGTTTGTGCAATCTGTAAAGAATCTCTTACTACAAACTTATTCCATTTTAGCCAAGTTGAGCGGGAGGAAGTGTATAATGATATTATGAAACTAAAATAAGGCTGCGATGTCATTCCACTCCGTATCCTAAAAACCCTGACACATCGCCGTAGAAAGTAAAATTAGTAAGTAGATAATTAAGTAAATATTTATTTACCGATAATAACCTAAATTTACATGTTTTAAATGTACAAATTAATAATGTATAAATAAATAAATTTAAATAAATGTTTAGAAATTGTTTCGGACGGAGGCGCTCAATAGCCTAAAGCTGAGCACAGGGGTGATACCATTAAAAGAATAGCAAACATAAATAAGCATTTTTACATAATTTAGAAAAAAACATGTTTATTGAAATACCCATTCCCTAGCCCTACCCACAAAATTGCCGACCCTCCCTACCATGATACCAAGAAAAACGACTTTAAAAAACGGTTATTTTAACTAAATGTTAAAAAACCTTTTCCTTTTAAGATCAAAAATACAGTTTACATTAGGAAAACTACCAAAAACGATTTTGCAAAGTTCGTTAGTTTAGTTTACCAGCTAATGCATTTCGTGTAGTACAGATATGAAAGTTTCAAAAATACAGACCAAAAAATAATTTTTTGTTTAAAAATGAAAATCCGTAGCGAAAATTATAAATTCTAACGGCAAAACTACAAGAAAAAGACTTGCAGTTCCTGGTGAGGAGAGATTATTTAAAAAGAGACAAAAATTCGCAGTTTTTTGAAGAGATTGGGAGACTGTTCCAGAGAAAACAGGCTTTAAACAGTAAGGAATTTATTCCTTACTGGGATGATTTTGCAGACGAAGGTTTCAAAATACAAACGGTTCTTAAAGAGCAGGGGATTTGCTTTATTTCAAAATTTTCCCACATTAATTTTAAGTTTAATTTATTTACGGACTTTTAAGTCTCAATCATGAGAAAATGGAGATCTTTTGTATGAATTTTGACTGTGTTTTTTAACAACAATAATTCGTCAAAATTCAATGACGAGTCTTTATTAATCGTCCTTAAAGCTCCGTTTTGTACCCTATGAATGGCAATATAGTTAGTTTTCTTACAAAGCATTCATATTAGTTGAAAATACAGAAAATGGTTTAAAACACAGCTATGTACATGAGTCTTTGTCTGCTTGACATCTAAGGATCTTCTCAGTCTAATCAGAGAGCTAAGTCTGTTATTTGCCTGCATACATAATTTCCGGATGTGACTAGTAAAAGTTAATTTTCAATCTATTGTAATACCAATAAATTTCACTACTTTTTTACATCAATTTTGTTATTACATAACAAATATCTAGATCGAGCATCTCTCCCTCTCCAAAAACATAATTTGAAACTTTGCAAGATTTGCTATCATAAAATTGTATTTAAATCACTCCTGCAGCCGGGAAGCGTCGCCTTAAAGACGAGATAGAACATTTTTAAAAGATATATCACATGCGTATAGGTATTATCACCTGCAAAGTTACAAACATCACAGTCAAACACAAAAAAGAATATGTTATTTATAAAAATATTAAAAAGGAGAATACCCAACTATTTATTTAATTTTGAACCAAGCTTAACTCTTTGTTTCCTAGAACTCAGGTAGCTTTTAATGAAATGCAAGCTTTTGATTGAGAAGCCATATGTGGCAAGTTTAGCAAAGGATGCAATTATATGCTTTCGGCAAGTCCCTAAGGATTGTGCCTACACTCTATTTTTTTTTGAGACAACTTTGCCACTTCTGAATTATTCGAAAAAAATTTTTCGTTTCTGTAGAGGCAATGGAGTGCGAAGCAGTTTTACGATCGTTAAATAATATATGCTACTCTTACCTGTAAAACTAACGGTTTTTACTTTATATGAATGCTTCTGTTGGTCTCGTAACTACGAATCCACTGGTTACTGAAAAAAAGAAAGATAACATCACTGAACTGTTTTTATCATAACTTTGCAAAAATCTACTCATATTGTGGAAACTTAAACTAAATTCTAGAGTGAATGAGCGAGTTTGTATATTTAACGTGGGGAACCAACAAACTGCTAACACAATTTTTCCAGAAGGGCCCACTAAGCGGGTCTTGGAGTTCTTAGAACGCCCATTCGCGGCACAAAATTCCCTCAACCAAACAACCCGACCAAATTAAGCCAGCATTGCATTACGCAATAAGTTTTGCTCAGGGACTCAGAAATAACATGAAAAATAAATTTTCGCCAGAGGCGGAAATCGAACCGTAACTTAATGTGCTACTGTCTTTAATCGCGTTAATAGTTGAACACAATGCTGATAAATTGTTCATAACATGGCAGTTGTTATTTATTAGGCCGTAGTTTATAAAAATTTAAATGATAACTAGGTTGTCGGGCATGAGGGTTCGGAGACAGTAAATTCTTAGAGGCCGGTAAATTCAATTCCATTTAGGAAAATGTTGATCTGTAAGTGAGTAGTAATTTTATTTTTGGTCAATTTAGCCCCATTTTGTTTCAAAACTTTAATGCTACATATGGTCAGTGGTTCAAATGACGACTAATTTTTCACACTAAAGTCACCATTTATTATTGGACGCCTGAAAAAATTTAATAGGTGTTTATGTTAGCGTGAGCTTTTTTTATGGACAGGTGAAACTTTGTTATGGACAAGTGATACCTTTTTGGTTTTTTTTGTCAATTTATCTCTTGCAAAAGTTAATGCACAAAAATACATATCGTCAATTTCTTTTTTTCAGGCTAGATTTTTGTATAGGTTATTTGTGTTCGAATCGGTTTGATTTTCATATTCTTTAATCCTAGTTATACCATTCTACGAACTTTTACATTTGAAAAATGGAATGAATAAAAATCTCAGGTGTTGTTTGTAATTAACATTAAAATATTTTGAAATTTAGCAAAATATATATAAAAAAATTAAAGTAATATTAACTATATGTTAAAACTATTTGTATACTGTTTCATTTAGTTCTTGCTATAACATACTAGAAGAT
>JAUZNK010059023.1:0-11897 GCA_035046665.1 Euphysa ruthae
GTGGCCATCCATACCCCCAGCAAAGGCTGATATGTTTGATTTTTTGTATTATGTGTATATATTATTACGTATTTGTATATATAACACACGTTAAAGTATGAAAGCTGCATTTCTTTTCAATCAAAAGTTATACGCTATCTGTAGTCATCACAAGATTTTTAAAGTTGTTTTTAATGTTAATGTGGCTTGACAGAAATCAGGGGGTATTAACAAATTTTCAGTTATAAGCAATTGGTTTTTTGTACATGATTAGCATTACTTTAAAATTTCTGTTATTAGTTATTACATTTTCTAAAACTTTTTCCTCAAGGAGAGAAACTTTTCTGTTTTTCAAATTAATAAAACTTGCATATGTTGGATCCTTGAAAAGTAAGGAAGATTTTGTGACAATGAAATTTAGAATTTTCATATCATTTAATTACAAATTTTGTGATAATCGGATTTGCCATCATAAACCCTTAATCATTATCAATCTTAGTATATATATATCCTAATCTTCATTTAAAAAAATGGCACACATGTTTACAACATGCCAAATAGTAAATATTTGATTGATACATTATGACACAATATTTTTTTGATATGAGTTTTTCTCATCAAAGATCAAAAAAATACTGCAATCAGTGGGTGCTCATCTATAAAATTGAAGTGATAATATATATTTGTTGATTATATATTACTGATATTATGTATTGTTTATCTTCCTCTTCGCTTGCTTTGTATTGCATGCTTCTTTTCTTTCTAATTCTTAGGGCTATTTCTTTAAACATCACTCGTTGACCATGGAAACCACATCCATTACATATGATCTTATTATTAAATTGGATAAGAATAATGGAAGTAATTAGAAAAATTACATCATCACACATCGGTGCTTAATGATAAACAGCAATTGAGGCAGGCAACGACGAAATTGGATGCAAAAGATTATGAAATTAAAACTTTACCTGCAAAAAATAATAATTCAACTGAAAAAATTACTCAACAAGTTCAGGAAAAAAGCAGGATACAAAAATTACTAAAATATTACAAAAGTAAATGTAATACTGAAATTCCTAGTGAAATAGAGGTGAAGGATATGAAACTCAAAGAAATGAACGCTCAAATAAGTGCACAAAAACAAGAAAAATGTGATTTCCAAATGCTACTTGAATCCAGGTATTTGGATGAAGTTCGAGAACTGAACTGTAACCTTTTGAGTATGAGTGTTGGCAGAAAGAAGCTACCGGAAATAATAAAAACCGTGATCGAAAATTTAGCACCAAATAAAATAGACCAAAGGCTTCCATCAGAATCTCCTTTTATTACTGCTATGAGTTGCTATGTGTTATATCATGTGAAAGGAATATATTCAAAAGTATTGTATGATAATGAACAATGTAAATGTTTTAATTATCACACGTGTTTGATATACAAGTGATTTTTAGTATTTAAGTAATTCAGAGGTGAATATTTAAATTATTTTACTTACTGTTAACTTTGGTTTTCAAAGAAATCTTCAAATTAAGTAAAAGGCTTATAGAAATTTATGGGTTTGATTGCTTTTTTTTTTTTTTACTAATGACACATTCAATGCTCTGTTTAATGCGGAACCAGCTACAATGAGCTTCATGGTTGAAGTGAGACCCTACATGACATTTCTCTCTAAGAATTATTTGAAGAGTCTTCAAACGAATCGAAATTTTTAGTTAAATAAAACATGTAAAATACTTTGCTTAATTATTCATTTTGATTATAAACAAAAATTATACTAGAAAAGGAGTTTCGGGACGCTCCTAAAATTTATATTCATATGAATTAATAAAAGACCACAAAAAATTTTTATCTTGAAAATTATGCAATATTATTATCAAGGTTTTACCCCTAACAAATTTTAGATCTGCCTGTTTTTATTCTTATATTCTAAAATCAATGTTAAAAAATAACATTTTTTTATTTTGGTGCTGATAAACTATTCTTAAGGGGTTTTGATGTAGAGAAATCAAGTTTTCTTATAAAACTACATTCCAAGTTAGTTAACACCACCAGTTCAAAAGCTACGAAAACTGGAAATATTGTAAGTAAAAATTATTTTTTAAGAAATTTGTTTTTAAATAGAGTGGATTTATTTCTGAGGGTCTTTTTTAGTTGACGTCTTAAAAGTGGAACGTCTGGACAACCAATAAAGCTTTTCAACAATATAGAAAGCACAATTTTGTTATCTGATTCTGAGATCAATATTTCAGAGTACTTTATCATATATCTATATGTATATGAATTTTTAATTTGAATGATCAGTTTTGAAAACTATATTTTATACATGCTAGATTTTGGAAAATTGGTTGAAAATGTGAAAATTGTTAGAAAAAATTTAGATAGAAGTTATTCATTAATAGAATGGATGATAGTTTTTGGAATTAATTTGGCCATTCAAAAGATGAACTTAATCCTCTAACAGCCAATAACCGTAGATTTAATTTTGAAATTAGGCTTTTAAGTTAACATTATTTCACATTATTTTTCGATTAATCCTATCTAAAAAATCTTCTATTAAAAACTACATTTCAATAATGCTTTTCGTGTAATGTCATGAATAGTATCGTTATATTTGTTTAACGAGGGGACTGGAATAACCACGCAAGTTATGCTTTTAACATAATTTAATATTTTTTACCTTTACTGTTTTTTATTTTTAAAGATTTTCAGATTAGTATGTTAATTTTCGTAACAGATATAATCCATCCAGTAATATATTTTTCCTTGTTAAAAATCTCTCAAAAGAATTATATGGCTTTGTGCAAAAAATTGTTTTCAGCCTCCACCTGCCAAATTTTGTGTTACTCAGAGATTCCCCCTGAAAAACAAATATCTTACCCTGTTGAAAAATTGCTCAAAAAACTTATTGCTTTGTGTAAGAATATCATGTCATTTGGAACTTTTTTGATTGAGTTATAACCCAGTATGTCAAAATTTACCCTTATCTTTATAAAATAAAGCCCTTATCTTCCCCCTGAAAAAAAATTTTCATAAAAAAATTTGGTGTTTTGTGAGAAATTATTTTTTGCGTCTACCTGCCAAATTTGAGGTTATTTAGAAATTTTTTGGTTGTGTTATGACCTAATATGTCAAAATTTACAATGAAAAATCCTTATCTCCCTCCTGAAAAAAAAATTTTTTAAAAAAATTTATGGCTGATTGTGAGAAATTATTTTTTGCATCTTACTGCCAAATTTGAGGTTATATTTAGAATTTTTTTGGTTGACTTATGACCCAATATGTCGAAATTTACCTTCTGACACTCACTTTTGTCGCCACTTTCATGTCAAAAAGGTTAAGAGATTTTGGCAGGAAATTTGATGAAATTAGAGATTTCAAACAGTCATAACTATTGAACCGTAGCAGCTATTGAGACAAATGAGACCTTTTTGGAAATCACATGAATTAGTCTTTCACTTGATAATCATTTTTTCTGAGTTGTTTTTAAATTAAAAAGGTTTGACATCCCTGTTTTAAGAGTAAATTTATTTAGATTCATGGTACATAAAAAACATACCTCGGTTGTAAAGAAATTTGACACATTATAACATTATTTTCCACCCATACAGAGCCTTATCATAATGCACCAGTATCATAACATTTTACTGATGATTATTTTCGCTCATTCCACTATAAGTGATGATGTCACTGTCAGCTGTTTACATATATTTATCTGAACAATTTTTCACCTTAGCCTGCATGAAACCAATTTTTGCAATTGACAATATGCAACTAGTGCATACTATTATTGATTTAAGCAAGATTTAGGGAAAAAAAGTCTGACGGGTTTATTTCTAGTATGTTAGTTATAAGGTAACACAATTTAATAAATTTCTTTATTACCTTGGTTTGTTCTTTGATCTTATTATTTTTAAATATTGTATACCCAACGCCTTTTCTTGCCTTCATAAAACAAAGGTGTTATTTGGCTTTAAACCTTTCCAGTCTAAGTGTCTGGATTTTTGGAGAAAAATCAAAAAATACAAACTTTTGGTCTTTTTTTGGTCCTAATTTTTTTTCAAAGATCAGGCAGGTGACATTGTTTTTCTCATTAATTTTTAATTCCATGCACAAAAGTAGAAAAAAGCAATGAACAGATGTTGAGATCTAGCGTGGCCCGAAAAACAGCCCATTCCATCAACTTTTTGTGTGGGTCCGAAAATGACAAGGGATTGAAAATTTAGCCCAAAATTGAAAAAAAAATACGAACTTGTTTGCAATCCAATCAACGTATTTTTTAAATATCAAAGAAAGGAATTTTAATTGAAAATTCGTATATCGGAAAATTATTGGTGTAGTGATGACCTAATTCAAACATATGAATTGCTTTTGAAGGAGTTAAAAAAACCAACAAGTATTTAAGGAGGAAAAGTTTGGACAGGTAGAAAATCAAAAGAGATTCCAAAGTAAAAGTTTAAAACAGGTTCTAAAAAGTATGCTTACCTGATAGATATTATTATTAAACTCTATTATGAGATTTTGATTGACAGGCAGTTTCAAACTCTTATGAAGTGCAGCAGCCATTTCACGAGTTACTTCGAACATTACATGAAGCTAAACATAAAGGGACATAAATTTTTTTTTCCTAGAAGAATTTATAATGAGATGAAATGGGTACTTAAATGTCAGAAACTTCTGATAAAAAAACAGTTGTGAAAGTTTATCTTACAAATTTTTCTTATTTTTGATGTAATTATATGTATTTTTTTGTATGTATTTTTATTTCTTAATTTTGCAAAATAATAATCTTAATGATACAGATCTGTGATGGAAAAGTTCTACCCTGCTTAAGTTTTTGTCATGAGAGAGAATGCTATATTTAATGTGGGGAACCAACAAATTGCCGAGACAATATTTCCAGATGGGCCCACGTAAATTAGCAATTATTAGCAATATATTTTCCTAGATCGGCTGCTCTTAAACAAATAAGCAGAGGGTCAATTGAAACAAGATACGCTTTAATAGGTTGCAGATTATGGAATTTTTAGCTTAAAAAGCGAACCATGTGGACAACATATAAAGGGATAGCAAAAAAGGGACGGGTGGATACAGAACAGACTTTTTGATTGTGAGAACAAAAATAATAACAGAAAAATATACAATAGAGTGTGTTAGGAGCAATCGCCTTTGAATAGCTTGCCTATGCCCATAAAAACACTTGCAAATGTCTGATGAGTGTCAAAGAAAACACCAAACTAATTTTTTTTTTGTTAAACATAATCCTTCTGGAATCTATTCACTGAGAGTAGATAATGATGTAAATTGGAAAGAAAGTTTAAACTAGTGCATAATTTCATATAGCAGGTGCCTTGGTGAGATTAACTTAAACTAATTAGATTTAAACTACAAGTTTTGAATTTGGCTCATTTTGGGAAAATAAACAAAAGATTTTAGCAGATGATAGTTATAAAAATGTGTCTATAAATTTCCATGTAGAATTCAAAAAAATAACTTAAACTATTCCAAAAAAAAAAAAAAAAGATTTTCGAAACTGAATTTGGACCAATTTTAATCTATTTTGGAGCAAGGCCCCTGAAAATTTCACTGCAAAGATGCACTTAATGTGTTCCTATCGTCATGTTTATTTTGAAAACAAATTATACATCGGTTTCTAAGAAAAATATGTTTCTGGTCAAAAAAAATGGCCTAATTTTGGTCTTTTACCAAAATATGACATTTTTTCACTGGTGACCAAATGGATCAAAAAGCATTAAGATCTAAAGACCTCTAACCTCATGAAAAGTTTGTAAATTTCTGATCTGTTGTCCACAAAATCAATTTACCAAATTGGGGCATGCCCATGGGAAAACTAGTCATTGGTAACACCATTACTATTACTTTTATGATATTCAATCATTATACAAGAAATTATTTTAAGCAGCTAAGCCAATTTGAAGGTATCGATTTTTGAAAAATCTAACTTTCTCATTGGTCGAGAGCAATTTGGGATCTATTTTGGTAACAAGAGCAATTCTTGATATGCGGTGTTAAAAAACAATTCGTACTAACATCATGCAAAAAATATTTGTTTTAGACCCTACGGGCCTTTCTTGGTTGGACAAGAATTTTTCTTAAAAACTGAGTTCTGCCATATCACGTCTTTCAGAGTTGTTTTGCCACATCACGTGTGTCATAGTCGTTTTGTCACATCACGTGTGTCATAGTTGTTTTGTCACAGCATGTGTGTTAGAGTAGTTTTTCAGCAAATTTTTCGGCGCACATGAATTCATAACACTTTTCTCCCTTTCTGGGTCCAAAAACCCAAAGCATCCAAAATTTTGTTGGATGTAAAATTAAATAACCCCCAAAAATTTCAATTAGAGCAATTTTTGAATTTATCTTTCAATTAACAAAAAATTTCTTTGCAAATATCAGGAACACAAACAGCAAATACTAAAAACGAATCTTCGACAATGACAATGACAATAATGTACACATTATTTTCACTCGATTTAATTTCGTGAGACTTTTTTTTTAACATTTCATGTGGTTTTAATATTACTAATTGGCTGGAGGTGGATTTTTCATGATGATTTATCTCTGCAATTCTTACTTTTATTAATGCTTTACATATTTCGCTTTTTTTTTATTTTTTGTTCTTCAGCTAGTATTATGTCATGATACTCTCACCTAGATTTTATGAAGTTTCAAATAGCATTTTTTAGATATAAGACTTAATTCTTGGATAAATGCTTAAGAGGATATCAAAAGAAAAAAAGGGTTAAATTTTTGTTTATATTTTTGCAGCAAAGTAAAAAAAAATCATTAGTAAAGTCATTTTTATTCTTAGATTTTAAACACCTATAATATTTAACCATCGTCATCTTTCCACTCACAGCCTGAGTCAGATTGCTGTTTTAATTCTGCCACCGAATAAATCTACCTGATCTTGGTCAATAGGATCAATCTCTAAAAACAGATCTTAAGAGATTTAACTATTCCCATTTTCAATATTTTATCTATAACACCTGTCCCACCCTAGGCCTAGACCTAGACCCATCTTTTTAAACAGGTTTCTCTGTCAGTCGCAGTTGTCACACGCTCATATGTCTTCATCAACAACTTAGCATGTAGTGGCTTCATAGCGGAAAGTTTAGCATGTAGTGGTTTCATAGTGGAAAGCTAGCATCCAGTGGTTTCATATTGGAAAACTTAACATTTAGTGTTTCAGTTTCTTACTGATGATGCCAGGGTTTGTAGCAGGTATAACTTCCAAAGAAGAAATGTACAAGTCAATTTCATGGTTTGTTTTGCTTTTATGATTTTTTAAATATTTAATCGACACCTTGCACAAAACACTCAAAACATTTTGAAAACCATTCTTTCTTTTCTTTCGATCTCTCCAAAGTTTATGTTATTGCAAAAATCACACCTGATCACTATAAAAAGTCACACCTGTGACATGTAGATTGCAAGTTTTGTGACTGCTATATTACTAGCAACAACTAGAGGACAGGTTGAATGGAAAAATATGGGCTATGCTAAAGTCATTTAAATGATTCTATATAACATTTTCATTATAATTTTCTATATTGTTCTTGTGTCTCTATTTAAATTGCTTGATATCTATTTTTGACATAAACATCGCTGGCTGAAGGGTAATCTTACCTAAAAATGTAAGTTTTGCTAATTTGGAAAAGGAAAAAAATATATGTCCTTAATAATCTCCATAAGGAATTTATACACTAAAAATACTATAAGCTTTCATGATATTAAATAATTCTAAAATACGTGTTAAACATATTGAGATAAGGTAAATATTTACCTTTGTATATTTACTTGGTTTTAGCGAGACTTTTACACTGTCATGTGACTCTCCCTTCTTCAGGATTTTGAAAGGACTTTGGACTTTACAGTTCATATTGAGTGAAATATTGCTGATGTTTTGCAAGGTAAAACTACGTAGACAAGATATCACTTCCTAAAAATGAAGTAAGAACTGGTGAAATGAAGCAAGAACTGGTGAAATGAAGCAAGAACTGGTGAAATGAAGTAACAGCTGGTGAAATGAAGTAAGAACTGGTGAAATGAAGTAAGAACTGGTGAAATGAAGTAAAAACTGGTGTAAAATGTTTATTTAAAGAATGTTTTGAAACCTAAAATGAATCAAAAAAACTTTGCTTATATTTCAGCAAAAGCATTAAATTGCATTTTAAAAAAATCTTGCTTTTTTAATCCTATCCTCTAAGAGTAACATTCAATAAATTGAGTTTAAGCAGTATTTTGAAATAAACTTTTCATGACTCTATGGTCACAAACATCTTGTTGATTATTGGAGCCCTGGACACTCAAATTTATGAATAATTATAAATCACCAAGAATAATAAATGTACTTTGATGAAAATAACTGGATACCCAATTCTGCTCAAATATTAATTGTCTGAATACATATCATGTGTTTCTATCATAAAAACCATTATTGTGGTTCTTATCATAAAAACTGTCTGAATACATTTGTGCTTTTATCATAAACTATTAATAATAAAAATGTAATAGTTTGAAAGTTAGTGCAAAATCAAGAAGTCATGAACCTTTCATCCAGATTAAAGTCTCCCATAAAAAAAGTGCAATATTATGCTAAATACTTACCATCTAAATCTGTTATGTAATTGGTAAGAGGGTCGTTTATTATAAATAATTACCAGTAATAATTTCTAACATCTTAAAAATGTCGCAGTAGAATGAGAACATTGCTTCTTCAGAAAAGTAAAACGATCTTAGGACCAAATCTAAACGTTTAGATGAGGCAGCTGAGACCCCATAGACATATCAAATTATCCAAAAATTCACAAAAAGTTAACCAGATTTCTAAGAAAATTTTAGGCTAAATGACCATGATACAGTGGAGCTTTGCAAAACCAAAACAAAAGTTTTTATTCTCAAAAATCATCACTTTTATACACTTAAAAGAATCAGAAAACAAGTTCTAATGACTAATCGACTTCAGACTTAAAAAGAAAAATTAATCTGAATTTATGACACCAAAGTCTTGCATCTCAAATGTTAGGAATGACGTTATGTTGATAAAAGATCAAAATGTTGGTTGACCCTTGTTTTTGGTCCTAGTGACTGGGCCCAATGGTACATGAATTAGATGAAAATATGAAATTTGAAAAATCTCATCAAGTAGTTCACCAGCTGTTATTTAAAATAAAAGGAAGAATTGGGACAAACTTTATGAAAAAGTCCAAGTGTTATTACCTGGAATTTAAATGTGAGATGAGACAAACCTTATCAAGTAATTCATTTGCTGTTAATTGAAATATAAACCCGTCATCGTCTTCTTCAGCGCACAATACAACAACCCTGAAAAACGATTGCAAATGTTAGGTTTCATTAAAATTATTTTCAAAACAATAATTTTCAGTTGAATTTACGCATTGATTAAAATTCATTTAGGAACTATTTAAAACCAGTTTGAGTTAATGAACGATCGTTATTTTTGAAGTCTACTGTTTAACTGTGAATGGATTGAAATCCAGAGTATACTACCACACTTATCATAGCTTTGAGGTGTAGCCCCTTAAGAAACTATCCCAAGCAGTAAATTTTTTCTTTAATTATTTTGATTGATTTGAATAATCTGATTCTAGTTTATAAATTAAATTAAGTTGTGTTTATTCAGATCATTTATTCAGATGATCTGAATAAACACAACTTAATTTAATTTATAAACTAGAAAATAAATCGGTGGAAAATTAGATCAGAAATTTAGAAAATAAAAAAACTTTCACAGCGTTAAGCCAAACTTGCGAGAAGGTATTACGTGATTATTTCTTACAATGAAACGTCTATCAAATGTTTTCTTCTCCAGATTGTGTTAAAAATCATACCCAAAAATACCTCAAAAATTTAGTTTAAGCAAAAAAATTTTTTTTAAATTTTTTAATATAATAGGCAAAAAATATACATAAAATGAATAAAACATCAGTGCATATTTTAAGATATGAAAGATCATCACATTCATAATGTAACTTTTTTCTAAATAATTATTAACTAAATAATTTGAATTCTACAAAAAAAATTAATCCAGTTGAGATTAAGTTGAGATCTAGCAAATAACTCTTGCATTAAATTTTGGGTGTGCCGAGACACCTAACGTAGACTTGTTTTATACTGACGTTTGAAGACCACCTAACGTAGACTTGTTTTATACTGACATTTGAAGATCACATTTTGAAAATATATAATAACTTAATAGGAAATTTTTCGAAGATAAATTAAGAAGTTCTATTATGTGGAGCGTAGTTTTGAAACAATTGCATCTATCTTGGAGTGTACAATTACTCATCGTAAATCTTTAATATACCTCTGTAAGCTTATAAAAAAGCATCACCACAATCATTATTTTTTATCACACAAATTTATCGTACTGTTTAATATTTAAGTTTTTAAAGCAGCTCAATACTGAAGGTATATCTTCAGTTTAAAGTCACATTTTTAGTATTGTTATTATTTTTTTGTTCTATTTTTATTAATTAAGAAAAATAAATACTTGTTTTAAATAAAGATTATCAAAGTTTTTTGGAAAACTAGACATGGAATTTTATTGATGAATTGCAAAAAAATTCTAAAAGAGATCTTTTCAGAATTCATAATTGATTACAATCTCCTCTAGAAATACACGACCATCCCTTCACACTGTGGCATAGACTAGCATTCATTGCAGGAATGTATTATCGATGCCCCGGCTTCCTCCTCAAGGAATACACTGTCATCCCCTCAAGGAATATATTAACACCCCCTTCACTAATTAGTTAGTTCTGATGAAGTAAACCAGAATGATGAAGTAAAAAAATTACTCTGAAGGTTTCACTGTCCCGGACATATTGAAAGAAAATGGTAGCATGTCTAATCCATCCATTCTTTTCATTTTGCCTTCTAATATTTGATCCTGAAATAAACCAATTGGAAAACAACTATTCTACATAGAGCAACAAATTTTTATTTCAAGCACAGAAAACAACAGTTAAATCAAAAACTATGATAGAGATAGCTAAGTATCATAGGGGAGGTTAGATTCATAAGGAATTTGAACTACTTTTGGACGTGAAATAAAATTGTATTCACTATAAATCTATTCAAAAATAATTGTACAAGAAAGACGGAAGTGAATTACTACATTACCAGTAAATTACATATATTACCAATGAACTGCATATGTTACGAGTGAATTACATATGTTACCAGTGAATTACATATGTTACCAGTGAATTACATATATTACCAGTGAATCGCATATATTACCAGTGAATTGCATATATTACCAGTGAATTGCATATATTACCAGTGGATTGCATATATTACCAGTGAATTGCATATATTACCAGTGAATTGCATATATTATCAGTGAATTACCTGTTTAGCAGTTCCAAATTGAAAGACTTTTTGGCAATATTCTGGCTAATTAACTTTGCAAACATGTTAAAGAGAAATTTTCTTTGCACAGGTTTAGAGGTTTTTAAAAACTGTAAACATGCTAAAGAGAAGTTTTCTTTGCACAGGTTTAGAGGTTTTAAAATACAGCAAACACATTAAAGAGAAGTTTTCTTTGCACAGATTTAGAAGTTTTAAAATACAGCAAACATGTTAAAGAGAAGTTTTCTTTACACAGGTTTAGAGGTTTTAATAAACAGCAAACATGTTAAAGAGAAATTTTCTTTGCACAGGTTCAGAAGATTTAATAAACAGCAAACATACTACAGAGAAATTTTCTTTGCACAGGTTTAGAGGTTTTAAAAAACAGCAAACATGTTAAAAAGAAATTTTCTTTGCACAGGTTTAGAGGTTTTAATAAACCGCAATCATGTTAAAGAGTAGTTTTCTTTGCACAGGTTTAGAGGTTTTAATAAACAGTAAACATGTTAAAGAGAAGTTTTCTT
>JAUZNK010059034.1:0-15097 GCA_035046665.1 Euphysa ruthae
ATTTACCAAAGAATTCCTCTTCTCAGTTTAGATCAACGTCACTATCATCTTGCAAGTCAATTTCACCTTCATTTCCATTTAAATCACAAGTTGAATGAAATTGCGACCAGTTTTTCAATTATGCTGAACTTTTGTCTGATGTTTAAAGATTTTATCTTGCTGCATATTGACTATATAACAAATGAATAAAAAATTTTTTTTTCTAAAATATTTATATTTATATTTTCTTATCTTTATATTTATATATATATATATATATTTATATTTTTGAATTTTTCATGGAAATTAAGCTTCCTTGTTGAAAATTAAGAAATATGACAATTTTATTGCTAATTTAATTGACAGGAATTTTTAGAAAATTGATATTTTTTGATATTTTGGTGATTCTATTATTAATATCTTATTATTTCTTAAATTTTAGAGATTTCAAAAATACAAGTTACAATCGTCCATCTCAGCTACGTGACAATGTGCAACTTCCTCCATTGCTACGTTCAACTCTAAATACTAATCCAAATATTTTCCAACCACAGTTTGAAACTTATCATGGTATTTATTTTATTTATAGAATTAAAAAAAAAAAAGTTGAGACTTTAAATCATTTTAGCAAAAGATTTCTAAAGAGTAAACTTTAAGCTACTGAAAATGTTTGATGCTAAACATCTTAAAACCTTTGACCATTGCTTTAAGATGAAAACAATGTTTTTAATTATTTTCTATGTGGAATCAAGATTGGGTTGCCATTATAACTATATATTTCATTGAGAACATAATCTAATAATTTTTATTTTTCATATCCAAAATTTTTGTAAATAATTTTTTGGAAAATTGTTCAGTTTCTGATATTCATGTTGTATTTATATTGTGTCAGTGTATTTATGGTAAGGGGGTGAGGGGATAAAATAGTAAAATCAAATATATTGAAACCCGTTTTTTCTACAATAATATCTATAACAGCAAATTACAAGTACAAAGTACAAAGTACAAGTATAAAATTTGGATTTTATGTTATAATTGAAAACTTTATTAATATTTTGTTTTTTTCTTCGGAGTAATTATTGAAAGTTTCCATATTAAAAATGATTCAAGCTTATTAAATATAATTCAAGCTCTACGTTGGTTTGATAAAATATCAGAAATAAATATGACACCATGTAGGTTAATATTTTGAAAAGATATGACTTTTAAATTTTTCTTTAGAAAAAAAAAATTGGAATTTGGCTAGGTTTAGTTTAGTTTCAGTTACCTGTTGAAAATTATTTTGAGTCATTGGGCTAAAATATGCTCAAATTAACCACCTTTTAAGTCTAAAAAGCACAGCTTTTTACTTTTTATATTTCTCAAAATTTGTTTTTTTTTTCAATTTTGCATTAATCAAATGCAATTAAATTGGTCTTTACCCCGATTGAGACACTGGTCCTGAATATTTTTTTAAAGTGGTTTTAGGCCCATGAACGACACTTGATTTTTTCTTATAATCTATGTATTTAAATTTTTTTTTATTTTTTGTTATATTGGCAGATCATCAATTTTTTAAAAACTGGTTAGTTAGATTGTTTCTATATTTTCTGTTAGTATTTTATTTCCATCTTTGTAAAAGGTTTTCGCAAGTTTTCTATATGGTCGTTCTAATCGACCAATGTCTTATAAATTTTTCATAAATAATAATGTTGTATAAATATGACTGTGAAGTTGTGTACTGATGGATAATCATTTGCAAAAATATTAATAATATTTTCATTATTATTGTTGTTATTATTATTGTTTCAAAATTCAGGCCATAATCTATTGATACTTGGCCAAATATTTTAAAACTGATTTACAATTATTTCAGCTAGGCAGGGAATGTACATTTACATGTTCAATCGGTTGTAAAATAAACTGAAGTCAATTTCGAGGAGCGTTAAAATTTCTTTGGTATCAAAGACCAAATCCCATTAATTTCAGTTATAGTTGAGTTATCTGGAAGTTTATTTCTGTGCTCATGTATCCAACAAGGGATGGTTTCTTCTTCTTTTAACACCAATATCTCCAAAGTTATTTATTATCAAACTGATTTTTTAGAATTTAGAATCATTTTCTTCTATTGAAAGATTGATTTTTAATTTTAATTTTGGGTAAGTACTTCATACTTTTTACGTGGCTATAATATTGTTTATTAATTGTGTCGATGTCTTTTGGTGAAGGGACAAATAGAGGCGGGAATAAAATGGTTGCAGTTTTAACTGACCACCAATTTTTATTGAGAGTAACATTAAAGTAACATAAAACTGAATCAAGAAAAAAAATGATTTTATGCATTTTTAAGAAGTTGCTTTACATAAAACAGAGGGTACTACCTAGCGGGAGAACCAAAAATAGTCAAAATGTCAACTTTTAAAGTCACAGTCATGTTATATATCATTTGTTTGCAAATTTAACGTAGATTAAGAATATGCAATTTAAAAGTAACAATCTTGATTGAAACACTATGAAGTGCGAAGAAATTTTTCATAAAATATGCAATCTTTTTCATCAAAATATGCAAAATTAATCTGTCGGAAACAAATTATATTCTTGTAAACGCAAAAGTTATGGTCATTTCATTAGTTACCATAAATCTTGAAAATCGTGTTTCATGTTTCCCTTTACTTGAACATCCGTGATTTTTTCCTCTTCAACGGTCTGTACATCGATGGGGTTGATAGGGTTGCAGGTGGTCTACAGTTTATTTATTGCCTTTGATTTCTTTGACATATCTAATAATCTAATTGTTCTTCATTGCATGATCTTTCTATATTATTGCACAATGTTTGTTGATTTTAATGTGATTTTCAACTTTTGGTTGGTGTGGAACACCAATCGCTATCATGGCATCAAAATTAGAAGGAAAATTGGCAACTGTAGTGATACTTTTATTTTCATTATCTGATAAAAGAACTAATAGTCCAATTTTTTTTTCATAAGTAATTCTATTTCATCTGTACAAATCAAGCCTTTGAGTTTTTTCACTGTGATGTGTGTGTGTGCGCATAGAAAGCCACCTCTGTCTTCACTATAAATTCTGCTTGTTCTGGTCTGCAAGATGCAGCATATGATAGCTCTTCTGTTTTGGTGCATGGTCCTGACCAGAATTTGTAGTCACGTAACAGTTTTTTAATGTAATCAGTTGCTTTGAATTCTTTTTCAAGTTTCGGTTTTACTCTTTCATTTAGTTTAGATTTTTGTTTTTCTCTCCAGTTCTTTTCTTGTTCTGGTAATATTTTGGTTATGTCCTTCATTTTTTTTGTCTATGGATGCTTGGTTGGCATTGTACAAGCAAACATTTCAAATGGATTTTGCAGAAAATTTTAGTTTCTAGACTTTACAGTTTTGCTTGCTGTTTTTTTAAAAACAGCCAAATTTTGTTCAGCAGGTAAATTATTTGTTGGTAAACCATCAATTTTGTCAGGAGATAGTGTTAGCAAATCCGTTGTTTGTAAAACAGCATTCGATAAAGAGAAACCATATTCTCTTCTACACTGACTTGAATAACTGCCGCTGCAGGACACATCAAACCAATGATGTGGTTTCCAAGCTCTCTATCAGGTTTGTTGATAGTTACTCACCTGATATCTGCTAAAAAATCTTTAATTTTGTTAATATCTTTTTGAAGTAGATTATTGTGCAATATTCAGAAGATCTATTTAGCTGATTTTTCCAACCATATGAAGGAATGGAAATGTCACATGGTGGTTAAAATATGCCAATGTTTTAAGTTCTGTTACCAATAGTTCGCTAATCAGATAGAGAGTAATTGCTTCAACTAAATGGTTATTACTATTTGTTTTGTTTACCGTAAAGATATCTTTGGCCTCGATAATGGCTGCCGCTGCTTTGCGGAATTTTGCAAACGTTATTGGTACAGTTTAACAACTCCCTTTCACTCACAAATAAACTGTGAACTTGCCAGATTTGTCCCTTGAAACAAAAGTCAAGAGCGCCATGATTCCAGCTTTTTTTATCTTGGAAAAACGATTTTAATGCAGGACTCCAAGGTTTCTGTCTTTTTCACTAATTTTTCAACTTAGGCAAGGACATATAAATTTGTAGCATATAACTTCTCAATTTTGGCTCTTGCACAGTAGATGAATTGGTTGATAGTCACTTGCTATGGCATTTGTAATACATTGTTCAATTTTTAGGTTTTTTGATACCAGCGTTATTGTCTGTCATTATTCCTATGTTACCCATAAATCATTTACTTGAATGTGTTGTTCCTTTGCAATTGAAGCAACATTTTTCTAACAGTGTAAGAGTTTCAACAATTAGTTTGGTTATTTGTTGACTGTCTTCGTATGCAAAAAAAGAGTAGTCATGAAGCAAATTCTCTCACATCAGAAAAGTTTAATAATATTGGTGGCCATTTCCCATCAATCTTATTTTTAAACGTTGTCTTTATGTAAGTGTACTTTTTTGGTTTGGCTTGTCACGTAAATATAGAGCAGCATGCGCTCCAACCTGTGATGCTTACATATGCTTATCGTCTGATATCGTTATTGGAAATGGAATTACTTACAGGGACTGAAAGATGCATTTCATGACCGTATTTCATGACTGTTTGCAGAAAATTTGTCCAGCTAAACATTTCTACTGAAACATCGATTAGCTCATTTTGTTTTAATGCTATCAAGACAGACTTTTAAATTTTTTCTTCAATTTTGGTTTATCACACCTAACAATTTCGGTTTGGACTGATGTTTCTATGAGAACTTTTGTTGCTTGTGTTACCCCAGATCAGTTAAGGCTTTATATGGTAAGCGAGTGTTCATTAGTAGCCTCACAATCATCTATTTCCATGATAAATTCTTTTTCAGTCGTCTTAGATAGCTTGTTCTATTTCAACTTTAAATGCCTGTTATCGTTGTTTTTCAAACTCCTTATCTATAGCTTCACTGAGTCTTGCTTTTCTGTCTTTTATTTGGTCCTCATAGAATACCTTTTCATCGCTTTGTAAACTATCCATTTCATGGTCAATATCAAAAAGCAGTCAGGAAGGACTAAGAGAAAAAAAAAAGATTTAAAAACTTGAAATTTGAAAAATTATATTGACATTCGTTTTAGTGATTCAAATTCAGATATGATGTTGAGATTCATTTTGAGTGGGAGCGTTTTAAGATTTATAAAAAATAACATACCATGAAATTTTTGTTCACAAAAATATCTTTTATTTATTAGAGCTTGAAAAGGACACCTTGATATCTGTGAAAAGTATTCCACAAAATGTTTTGTTCTGAAATCTGGAATCAAAATCAAACTTAAGATGAAAATACTTAGCTTTGAATTCATGCTAGTTCTCCAGACGTTCTTTAATGTCTGTTGGACTTTACTTCAGGTTTTTCAGCAATAGAATCAGATCTACGGTGCTTATTTGTCTTTCGGTGAGCAAAACACGACAGAATATTATTAGTTTATTCTAAGTTACTGTAATGACAAATATGTTCTCTAAACGTTTTGTCTTCATATTCCCATATCCTTTACAATTATTATTTGATTCACTTCTAGTTCTTTGAAACACCTCCAATGACCTGATGGAGCTCTTTTTCTCATTATTCGAGTTTGTCAAATCCACTCAGTTCATTTCTCTTCTTTTTATAGACGATACGTTTCTTTTAGTAGATTGATCTATACTTTTCTAATTTACCCCCACCACCCCAGCAGTTAAAAATAAATAAATCCTTTTAAAATATTTAAAAATTTTGTATTGTGGAGGAAAATTCAGGGCAATGTCACTTAGGATTTTGTCAAACAGGTCTTGATTATCGTTTTCTCTTCGATTTTCTCTGTCGCCACATCAATTTGAATAAATAGCTGGCAATCATTGTTTGGTGTTGTCTCTTGTATCTGTTTTTTGTGTTTTTCCAACTAACTTTTATATTTAGACTATGGACTTCAGCCCTTTTGTCTTTCTGCTTATACCACCAAATACCTATTGTTGTGGCAAAATCGTTCCATGATTCGCTTTTTGTCTGACAAAAAGGCCTTTGTTTATTTCAACTGTCATATTTGGCCATCCAACATAACTGGATTTGCTAGCGGATTGGTGGCACAAACTTTGTGAATATAATTATTCCAGTCAAAAACCATGTTTATGTTGAAAAAATATTTGGTTTTTGTTCTTTTTATATTTTTAAAATCAGAAAAATTTAGTAGGATTAATTATAGAATGTTTTCAAATAATTTAAAAGATGTACTAAAAATTTCTGTATAGAATCATGCTAAAATATTTCTCATATTATGTTTAAAAAGTAAAACCCCAAAAAAAAAATAAAGAAAATGAGATATAGAGCTGACTATAGTACAGAAGCTGCATGAAAAAAAAGTTTTTTCGCTACAAGCAAATTTTTTTTTAAAATTAAGAGTAAAAAATCTTTAAAAATAAACGGTTTAAAATCCTAAGTCTCCCTATATAGGCTATATTCTCCCCCCATCTTTTTTCTAAAAAAAATTTTCCCCCAAAAAATTAAAAATTAGGGGAGGAAACCATTATTTATTAAAGTTATTTAGTAAAGTTCAAACTCAATGCAATGCAAGATGTGCTGATTATTTGATTATTTTGTGGGAATATCATTCATATTAAGGAGACATTTCAACTTTTTTTTCAAAATTTTTGTGCTGTGCACTGTTAACTATGAACAGAATATCAATTAATAATTTCTGTATGATACACATTTAGGCTCACCAATAAAAGGGAACAGTGTCAATGCGTACTCACCAAATCAACGAAATGCTTTCATTATGCATCATCAACAAATTCAACCACAAGATCAGCATATACGTCAACTGGAGCTTTCACACTCTCAATCTATGTTAAATCATATACCTGCAAACCCTTCACCTCTTTTGCTTCAAAGCTATACTTCTTGTAGTTCATCTTCACCTATGGTTGACAGCCCTAACACGCAACAGTTTTTTGTAAGTAAATTTTCTTTTCTTTTTTTTGCTGGGAATGCCCAGGGTAAAAAAAAAGTGTTTTAAAGATGAATGATGATTTTACAAATGTTAATCTTCTCAGTGAATATTGAAATTTTGTCAATTTTTTTCGTGTACATTGATATTTCCTGCCCAAATTTGAAATTTTCACAATATTTATAATAAATATTCTATAATTATACTCTTTTCTCATATAGTTTTACAAAATTAATTTTTGAACCAGTATCCGATGAATACTTTTTGACAAAATAGAACATGGCCCAGCTTTAATCAATGGAAAGTTTTCAAAAATTATGTCATGGTCTTTTATATTATTATTTTATAACAAAAAAATAATTCTTTGTTTCATTCAAGAAAATTTTTTATGTTATTTCAAGATAAAAGGTTACATAAAATTAAGTAAACTAGGAAAATGATTTGAAAATTTTGACTGGTCAGAAATTTAGCAAATTTACTGACCCTAACTGGCCAAGGTTATGTCTAAAATTTTTTATAAAGTCACGGATGCAAACTGTCCAGATGTTTAAAAACTTCTCTAAATAAGGGTATTACTTGTAAAAAATTATTTCATGTAAAAACAATCTGCTAAATACAAAGTTAAGCTCAAAAAAAACTTAGCCACAACATAGCCACACAAAATTACCTTTTTAGGAATTAATACTCTCTGGATTTTAAATCTTCTATCTGAAAGAAATCAATGTCCTTAAAAAACCTAAGTATTTTGTTGGTCAATTTGTTTCTCAATGTAAGGGTAAATCAGTTACTTATGTGCTTATGTTAATTTTTCGTAAGATTGAAAAAACAAAATTAAGAAAATTGGTTACTTAAAACTCAAAGCATAAGTATTGGCATATTTTCAATTAATAGAGCAGTCAAAACCACGTAAACAGAATAAGTCCTAGCGTGGCATTTAACAATATGATCGTTCCAACATTTGCTTCACCTCTGAATATGGACGCCTCTCATCAATTACATCAATCTAATTCACATTTGCAGCTTAACAATGAATTACGTCAAGTGCCACTTTTACAAAAAAATATTCCACAAAGTAATCAGCTTTTACAACAAAATAATTTACAAGCCAATCAATATCAAACAGATCAGCAAATGCATATGCTCTTACAGGAATCCAATCAACTGGATCAACCATCATGTACACTTTTACGACCTAATAAACAGTTCCAAACTGATATGTCACATTTACAACAAAAGAATCAAACAAATCAACAAATGTTAACACAATTTCAACAGAAGCAAAATATCCAAGATGCTCAACAGAAACCACAAGCTATTATGCAGGTTCATCACTTACAACCGCAACAGCATAAATTAGATATGGCTCCATATAATACTAACATTGATTTATCAAAAAAAGTTATGGGAGAAAATGTTCCATCAGCCATTCAAACTATTTCAGCTGAGACATCAAAGGTTAGTAGTTTTGTTTAGAACAATTCTTTATACATTAAAAATTTTAATTGTGGCTGGTTGTGTTATCAGATTCCCAGGATTGTAGTTTCAGAAATCTGCTTTTATGTTGGTTGTCATAGATGCATGAAAACTCTAGGGTATGGTGAAGTACCCTTGGAGTACCTGTGTATCTTTTGTGAAATCCATAAGAAACTGAGTATCTTTGGGAAACTCCTGGGATCTTAGGTAATCAGTTGGAAATGTGGAAAGATACTAATCTCTAGGATTCTTTAGGGAAACTTCATATGTTTCTAGAAAACTCCAAGTTTTTGGGAAACACTTGGTGAATCTCTAGGAAACTCTGGGAAATCATTTGGCACTCATTGTATCCCTGGGAAATCTTTGCTAAACCCTGGAAATTTTTTTAAAATTTAAAAAAACTAAAATTTAACAATGAAACATTATTTAGGATGTCATTTGGGTCATTTGGGTCATTTGGGTCTGTATCAAGGATTCCTGTTCAATTATCTACTAGAGGCATTTTCCAGCCTAATTTGAAATTTTTTATTTTGTCAATGAGTTTTTAATCCTGTTACATTACTTGTGGCTAATTACTACATGGAGCAATTTTTGTAGCAAAAATTTGAGGTAACCATGCACTAATGATAAAAAATTTGAGGTAACCATGCACTAATGAAACAAAATTTGAGGTAACCATGCATTAATGAAACAATTGCTACTTTTAGTTTAAAAGGCCAAGTTTAAAAAGAATAATTATTTTCATGCTTTACTGTTTTCTATTTTACCTAAATTTAGCCATATCAAACTTTCCAAAATCAAGATTTATAATCTGGAATAGTTTATTAAGTAAAGTATTACTTAAATATAATACGTTTTCCAATTTAAAACTGACACCAAAAATATTCAATGCAATTTCATGGTAATTAACCTTTAGGTTTCAGAACCTGTACCAATATTCACTTCTCCAATAAAAACAAGACGACAAAGCCAACTGTCTAAGACACTCGTTTGTGAAAACAAAGGTAGGTTGCATTTGATTCTGAATAACATAGTGGCCCTTATAGTAGTAGTAGAAACTAATAAGTGTTATAGAAATAGAGAATTATAGGTTTCGTTGTTAATATTATAACAATAGCGTAACCAATTTTTAAAGGTGCAAAAGTTTTAAAGTCTTTATTTGAAAGGTTTTGTTGAAATTGCTAACCAAACTTTTTTTAATTTACTCAGTTTAATGAATGTTATTAACTTAGAAATCGATTTTAACTTTGACGTTGATAAACATAATAGCAAATATGATGCTGTTGTTGAGCTGTTTGGAGCAAGTGATGGCGATGAGGATGCATTTGAAGGGTTTGAAGAGCAACCTGAAACGTGTTCGGGAGTTCAAGGTAATATTCAAAATTTTATTGGTTTTTAACCAAATAAAGGGAAAATCTTTTCTCAATTTTTTTAAAAGTTGAATGACTGTAGAAGACATTTGAATAATATGACCACTTTCCAAAAAAAATTTTTGAAAATTTGTCAATTTATCAAAATAAAATAATATATTGTAAATGCATATAAAAAACAAAAAGTTAAAAATATTTGAAATTTATTCTACGATACGATACGACACGATAAGATACGATAGTTAAAATGAAGCATTTTAACTTGATATAAATAATAGTAAATAATATAAAATTTTATTTATTTTTCTAAGTCTACCGAATCTTTATTTGTAATATAAATATCATGTGTTTTTAAGTTTCATAGCTTATTTTAAAACTTTAAAAAGGGCAGTGAAAGGAAATTAATTCTAAAGTTAATTTGAGATAAATTTTACAGAAGAGCTAAAATAACCCAAATGATAAAGATTTAAACACTATAATATTTTAAACTATGTTCAAATTTGTTAACTCTGTCAAATTGTTAGATTAAGTAAAAAAGTAACCTCATGGGCAACGTAACGTAATGGGCAAGGTTTTAGAAGACGTATTTAGGCAACTTACTAATGAAATCTTTGCATTTAGGTGTAGGCTTGAAATTCCGGAAGTAGCAAGTAATTAAAATTAACATTACACTGATTACACGGACTGTAGAAGATGATTAAGTTGTTGTTGTTGTTTGCTGGTTCACTTTTTTCAATTATGTCATTGACTTGTTGTAAAACATACAAAATATATACAGTTTTGAGTAACATTTAGATCTGGGGAAGATAGCAATCTCAATTCTGAAGATAAAACAACATAACAAATAATAAATCAATATTAAAGACCTATTTCACCTCTAGTATTTATTACTGTTTTCCTGAAACAGATCATGGAACATTCTAACAATAAAATAATCAATTCTTGTATCATTTATTTAGAATTATTATGCCATGAGTTTAAGTAATTACAGCTACATTTCGGGCGAAAAACTGCTCCTGTCTTGAAGCAATTTACAATGGGTTAAAAACGTCTATATAGTTAGTAAGAGGCTGAAAATTCCGGAAGTGAAGTAAATGTAGTGATTGAAATGAATTAATGTTGAAATAAGGATAACAGACTGACAAATACAGTCATTTGAGAGATGATATGAGTTTCGGTATCAATTATAGTTTTTCTCTCCCAGTTGAAATGACGATCTTTTTCTCAGCAAGGATGCGCTATTTTGTTACTTTTTGTATCCCCCTTCGTAACAATGTGTTGATGTTCCTTAATTCATCGGTTGAGACTTAGTTTTCTGACTTCAACATTACTGACTTCATATTTTGTGCATTTTTTTTTTTAATGCGTATTTGAAACTAATAAGTAATAAAGAAGAAAATCACAACCACTTATTTTTTGACCTGGGAAAGCTGAGATGGTTCTATAAATCACACTTGTTTGCCAGTCTGTTTTTCATCATTTTTTTTTTGGTCCTGAGCTTCAAGGTGCCAAAATTTAGTCCATTTAACTTTAAAAGTAATTTTTGTGTTTTTGTGTTTTCTTTATTAAAATAGCAATTTTTTCTTTGTATTTGCTGGACTGTTAAAAAATTTATTGTTCCTGGTCCAAATTTTGGTCAAAAATTGTATATTTCTAACCACAAAAATATTTCTATGTTCTGTCACTTAAAAGCTATTTAAATTTTGTTGAAAGGATTTTATTTTTGTTTTAAATTTTTAAATTATTTATTATTTTATTTTCTTTAAGAGTCATATATACGTATGATGTATAAAATTTCAATAAAAACTATTTACTGGCACCATTATTCAATCTGATTAGCCGTTTGATGGGACTGCAGTATAGGGGTTTCTCCATCGATCTAATTTTGGTTGATTTCTTTTCCAATATTGAAAGAGCGGCTTCCATAAAGCTGTTGTCACATACCTTCCGTTGTCTCAATTCATGCCGTGAGTTGAATTTGGTTCAGTTTCCATACGCTGTATTTCTAATGACTCTTTAATCTCCCTCTTATAAAATTTAGATTCTGTATGTAGTGTCTTGACATTTTCCCAGTCAATTTCATCTTTCAGCGTGCTCAGTCGAGCCCGAATCTTTCCACTTGCCATTAAAAATTCATTTTTGGTTCGATTTGATTGATTCGATTTTCAATCAATCTGCCTGTTGCACCAACATAACGACATCAGCATTTGCATAAAAGTTTTTATTGAAATTTTGTTATTTTTATATTATTGTTTATATATTTAGTTTAAAGATATTTTCCGAATTAATAAAAATTACAAAAAAATATTCAGAAAATGGTTGTTGGAGGGAGTCACTCATTAAGCTAATATCTGACCAAAATGAGTGGCTCCCTTAACCATTAATAATAAGTGTTCCTCTTTCGCTAAAATTGTATGCAATTTTAGCAAATATTTAAAAAATAATAATAAAAAAAGTGAAGATTTTCACTTTTTTTTCAAACTCTGAAATATTTTTTCCTATCCAGACTTTTTAAATATTTTTTTTTTTGCTGATTTATTTACATTATATTTATATATTTATATTTAGTTCATAGTCTGTAACTTTATTTCCATTTTTCATATTTAAATTCATTTTAGGTCCTATTGTTAACCAAAAGAAGGTATTTTCGAATAATGAAAAGTCTTGTGATGATAGAAAACTAAGCTTGAGTAAAAAGAACAAGAAAAATAGAAAGTCACAAGATAAAGCCATAGATATTAACGGAGAAAATGTTATAAATGAAAAAGAAAATATTAAAACTGATTCAAAACAATTAGATCAAGGTTTATGCTTAAAAGTTCCAAAATTAATAGTACGCAAGGTGAAGCGCTTTGAAGGTAATGAAGAAGTAGAAACGTTAGAGGTTTACAGTTCTGAGAATAAACTTACCCAATCTTACAGAACATTTTCAACAAAAAGGTCAGCATCAATTAGTACGGCTTCTTCTGTGAGTTCTGCGAGTGAGGTTAAAGGAAATAAACGGAAGAAACCTATCACTGCAGAGGAAGATACCACCGCATCTGAAGATGAAAACAATGCATCAGGTAAAGAATAACTTATAATTATAAGAAATTACCATTTGAAATTTAATCATAAAATAATATAAAATAATAAAATTAATAAAGTTAATCATGTTTAATTGTTTGTTAATACTTAATTAATAGTTTGGAAAATTTCTTTGTCATTCATTGTTAGGTCATTTTCAAATTGAGGCCCAAACAATGAGACACTGTATTTGATTTTCGATTCAATTAATTGGTTTTTTTTTTTTTTCTTTGTATAGCTATATCTTAATCATTATTTTCATTATTTCTAGCTTTACATTCATAATGTTCTCTCTCATTCTTTATCTGTGTTAAACCGTACAGTTGTTTAGTTCTAGTTTCAATCTTTGGTTTCGTTGGTTTTGTCTGTGTTAAGCCACATCACTGCCTAGGTTTACATTTTAACTATTTGTCGCATATAAAATATCATCTGTGAGGAATGAATGAATATTTCGATTACTTTTAGAATTGAAACGGTTTTGTCCAGGTGATATAATGGAAATTGATGGTAAATATATACTTTAATTTTGTCATGTATTTTATTAATTTTATAGTTTTTTTTTTTACCCAGTTTTATGAAGAATGCTTTTTACGGATTTTTAGAAATTTTTAATCTTTTTTTTCCTAGTTGTAGATGCTTTTTTCAATGAAAAAAAAGGAAATCTTTTTGCTCTGCTAAGGATCTTGGTGCTTTTTTCTCATTTGATCACTTTTTTTTTTGGCTCTGAACCTAAATGTTGTCATTTTTGGCTCTGAACCTAAATGTTGTCATTTTTATATAGCTTTTGAATTTTTCTTTGGAAATTTTTTTTTATTTAGATAGCCATGTAGGGCATATGGCATATTTTGACACGTATATGGCTATAAAATATTGTTTCTCCGGGTTAACTTTGAATACAGATATTTTAACAAAAAATATTGTTCTTTGAATTTTTCATGAAAATTTCTCTTCGAAATTCTTATTTTATCTGAAAATAAAGAGAGATCTTTGACCTAACACTTGTTGAAATATCTTGTTTTTTGTAAATTTTGTTTTTTTTCTTCTTATGCAAAATTAGATTTTCTGAATTTTTATTGAAAAAAGGGAAAGCATCATTTCTTATTATTTTGTTTCTTTTAAATACGTAAATATTAAATTGTATTCTCTTATATTTAAGAGATTTAATTTGTATAAACAGACAGACAGAAACCAGTTTTAAAAGTTTTAAGAGGAAATTATTAATAACTACCTAACATGCTGTAATATTCTTCCAGGGGTAGAAGTGAAAGCTGAAGTTCGAAAGTTTACGTACATCCTGAACAAAATCCTTGACATGGAGATGGAGTTAGAAGCTGATGGAACATTAGATATTGGTGATGATAGTGAAATTCCACCAGAGGCTCTCTTTCCTCGAAGCTATATCACGTCACTATGCACAGAGGTTGCTAAAATGAAAATAAGCAAGATGCTCAATGAGGTATGTTTGTGTTTACCAGGCCAATGATAGATTTTTGTCATGATATCAGAATCCTAACATCTGATTGGTTAATTGTTTGTTGTATAAAATCAATTCAAAATGCTAGAACCTTCAAATCATTACATATTCTTGAATTGAGTTGAAAATGGTTTCAAAACAAATTAAGTGTTAGTTTGTACGAGTTCATAAGTATACTAAGTAATATTATTTGCTTTTAACAAGAAAATATTAAAAGGTTGTAGTAAAAAAACTAGGTTAGCGTCATCATAAATTCTAAAATCAGTTCTGGAGATTTTAGTGCTGAATTTTGATGGTCTTAACTGTTTTGTATGTTTATCATATCTCATTAGATCCAAAAAATTCCGACTGAGCCTTTTTTTTAAATTTTTTGTCTATTTCTTTTAAAATATAAGTTATCAGAAAAAGTTTGTTTGTTAGATTTTTATTCTCAGCTGTAGGATCTCTTTTTACTGTCCATTTTAGCCAATCAGAGATTATAAAGCTTTTTCACTAAATATTTGATAAAATTTCAAAATTTAGGTTCCAGTTGATCAATTGGTTCGAGTCATTGGGTCAATGGACCGACATGTACGTGAAGCAGTACAACTGTCAATACAGCAGGTGGTTACATTTTAAAAATTGATTTTATTTTTGTCACATTTCTCAATAATCAGTAAAATATATATGTATTTTCACTTGAAAGTAATATTTTGAAATTTCAATTTTGGTTTAAAAAAGTTTAATAATCACAAAAGAATTTGTGTATTGGTAATAATATACACATACCTTTAATGCTATACTTATA